>JANJGK010006661.1:0-35816 GCA_039081455.1 Macrobrachium rosenbergii
ATATATATATATATATATATATATATATATATATATATATATATATATATATATATATATATATATATATATATATATATATATATATATATATATATATATATATATATATATATATATATATATATATATATATATATATATATATATATATATATATATATATATATATATATATATATATATATATATATATATATATATATATATTGCAACTGATGGACCTCCTTCCAAGCAACCTTACCCGTTTTTACAACCGTAACGTAGTAGAGAAATAAGATAAAATTAATAAAATAAAATTAATTTCCATTGTTTAATTACTAGAACTGTGGGGTTCTGCTCGTCTCTTCATAAACTCTCTCCTTCATTCCCAAAATTGGTTAAGCCTAACCCCTCTCTCTGTTCACAATGACTGCTTAAGGCCTTGAATTCCAGGTGACTATTGTACCTTTTCAGCGTCGAGCAAGGCAAAGGAGCCAAAAAGAGAAAGTTGGTGCCCTACATCATTCTGAACCCTCCACAAGGGTTAACTGATGCCACGCGGTCATTATAGAAAACATGATGAAGATTGACCTTTGCGCCATCTACAAGAGATGCGGTGTGTAATCCTCGAAGGTTGTTTATAGATGATGCAACAGAAATTGAGAGAGAGAATTGCTCAGAACTCCACCCAGGACAGATGTCATGAGCCTTGCCTGACCCTTGACTCTTCCACGTGTTCGACCCCGAGGCTCGAATCAGTGTACTTTGTAGTGGCATTTTAATTCCCTCCTCCATCGCCAGCGCCCTGTCGAACGAGGACACCGTCACCTTGATGAAGGTAATGTACCGGAATAAGGTTTCTTAGTCAGTCACGATTCCTGCTATTTCTCTGCCTGATTTTTCATTTGCTTTTCATTGTGCGATCACCTTCAGTAATTTGTTTTCGGGCATTCAGTATGAATGTAATTATGCATTAGTGTTGAACTGAGTTATTTGGCATCATCTGTGCATTTTCCCTCAGTTCCCTTTGAGCATCTTATTATTCGTGAAAGTAACGGTCTTGCATATGTTTGCAGATAGGCCTTGACCGTGGAGTCTCTTGTCTCTATCCATGTGCAGCCCCCCTTCTACCCCACTGCGATGTTTCCTGTTAGGAAGACCTCGTTGGCGTAGGATATTCATTCTGTGTAGGATTCATTATTTTAGCAGGCTCTTATTATTACCTGCCCAGTAATTTGTCATTCTTCTGAGCTGTGCTTGTTATGTAAATATAATTAGTTAATAGAACCCTTGAGTTTACGAAATTTTTCCTCAAATGAAGAAGACCCTAAGCCATAGATTTCCCTTGTTTGGCTACGAATTGTCCTAATATTGAGTCAGATGTGTAATAAATAAAAGGTACTCCCTGCGTTCATCCGTTGCCGCCCAGAATCAAGTAAGTATCCCTTGGATATTCATAACAACTGGCGTACCTTGCCGAGTATGCAATTGCTTTGCAATTATCAGCAAATTAGTAACTGCTAGCTGGTCTGCATAATTTTAGAGATGACCCTGATATCGTACCCCCTCCATTTAGGCACATGAGAAGAGCTAGTTCCACAGTGTAACTATGTGTCAAAATATTTTGTTTAGGCTTATGCTAGGTGCAAAAAGTGACTGTAGTCAGTGTTAGGTAATTGATAGACCACGTGCATGCCAATTAGTTCATGAGAAGAGAGAGCGTATTAACAATTCCACAAGATTTTTGTGCTATCGCATGTTAGCTGCATGTTTTAAGAATAGGAAGCTTGGGAGTAATTCAGTCGAAGAGTTGAATAAAAGGAATAGAGCACCTATTCCTTCGTCCACAGGGTAAGGATAATTTGAAAGTCCTGAATTCCCAGATAGGCACACTGTAGGCGACCTCCAAGCTATTTTTGCATCACTGGATTTATCCTCTCTCTCTCTCTCTCTCTCTCTCTCTCTCTCTCTCTCTCTCTCTCTCTCTCTCGCTTGATCGATAGGAAAAGATAGGAAGCAGTTAGGAATATAAATTTCTGCTCTCAAGACGAGAGAATAGTAAATTACGACACAGAATCTTCAATTTCAGGCCATGTGGGCACATCCCTAACCGTCCGCCATCTTTGATTTGTGAGTTCCATTAGAAATTCCATAGTTATAAAAACCACACTCACAGTGCTCATATGTCCCTTTCTTTCGCTCGCTAATTTTTATCCGTACGTCCGTGCACCTCGCCGCATTTTTGAAAGCAATAAACCTTTTATTCTCTAACTGAGTAGGATATTCCTCGGCGAACCCGTAGTATTCCTGTACATTTATTTATTGACAAATATATCAGCGAGAATTTCCTCTTTCATTCATTCACTCCCGAGCGTGGGAAAAGGGGTAGGCCCAGAGCCGTATATAGAGAGAGTTTGGCCAACCTTTTGACAGGGCGCCATCTTGCTCCTGTCCTGTTCAGTCGCGCTTGGTCGTGCTCACCCACCTGAGCGTCCCACCTGAGCGATGTCTCAGCTCTTCTCTCTCTCTCTCTCTCTCTCTCTCTCTCTTATCATATGCTGCTGATTGTTAACTTAAACTTTCTATCAACCATTATGATGTTTATTAAAACACATGATAATTTATAACTTTATTACAGTTTTAACTTTAAAATACGTAACAAGTATTATAAAATATACATTGTTTCAAAATTCACTGTTTACCTATATTCATTACAGCTTTTCTCATCATCATACTTTTACTCCCTAATTCACTTCCTTTTAATTTTAACGACCGAGCCTTACGAATGTTCTCGTGTTTTTTTTAGCATAAATATATAATCTTAATGTGAAGAAAAACTTCAGGAGTCTACCCTTAATGTCATGGCAAGAAGGAAAGGTTACATTTTTTGTCTGAGTGTTTGCCAAATGCACTAGTCGTCCTAATAAATTGCTCTTGTTTCCAAAACTATTTTCATTTGCCCTAAAAATATTTTCTGCATTTTGAAATAAACTGAGGCAGGCATCTGTGCTATAAACTAGACAGTTTTTTCTATATTCTTTTAACTGAGTCAACATTTGAGAAGGATCTGTCTGTGTTGACTGACTGGTTGCTCTCTATTGTTTGAAGACAAAACGTACAATGATTATTTGACCTTTTTACCTTTTTTATGCAGTAACCAGCAATATAATGGAGGCTGCTCAGTTCTGCTTAATTCATTAAATTATCACTTGAGAATTGGTCAAAATCAGGTTCCTCAGTTTCATTTTCAGCATCACCACTTGTTTCAACATTGGGCTTATTCAGAAAGTCAGCTAGAAACTCGCGGTCATCTACGTTATAATTACTTGCACTTGAACATTTCAGAAATTGCGCAACTGATATCAATTTCAGAGACTGTCGAAATTCTAAGGCAGTTGGAACTGGGTTTTTCAGTCTTATGGAGCTAAACAAGTTTTCTAGGCAATCTTGGGTGAATCTGGATGTCAGTAAAAATCTGTGACCTTTGGCCAAATAATGACTTTGGAGATTAAGAATGGAAGTGGTAGACAATATCACTCCAGTTTGAACTGGCTTCCACTGTGCATTAAGTCCAATACGTATATCATGAAACACCCTTGTAACTTGCTCAAGATGCAGTATAGCTTGCTTATAACAGGATTCATTGACGTTACTTAGTGCCATGATTGGATGCCTACTTGACATTAAATCGAACCTTTTATTTATCAGACCAATGAACCAAGCTGTTGTAAGTAAGTCTTTACTGTATCCTTCGCGTTCAACCAAGTACTGAAGTCCCCATTTGTATTATCGATACAAATCGGTGCGATGTAGGAATTACCTCAAGGTTCCTTGCAGCGCCCTTCGGCCCCCAGAAGCTACAACCCCTCTCATTCCTTTTACCCCCCTACCTCCGTTCATATTTTTTCTTCAATCTTAACTTTCCGCCCTCTGCTAACAATTGTTTCATATGGCAACTGCTTTGAGGTTTTCCTCCTGTTCCACCTTTATACTAACCTTTCCACTCGCAATTTTCCTTTCAGCGCTGAATTACCTCATAGGTCCCAGTACTTGGCCTTTGGCCAAAATTTTATATTCCATTCCATTTTCTCTCTCTCTCTCTCTCTCTCTCTCTCTCTCTCTCTCTCTCTCTCTCTCTCTCTCTCTCACACAGATAACGTATTCATAGTTTATGTAAATTGAAGCCTTGTAATTTTGAGTGTAGGTTTTCAAATACTCTGTTTTTTTTTCCAAAAGTATCGTTATTATAGATTCAATGGTATTCCTCATCGCTATCACGTAGGGGTGAGTGAATATTAAGAGAATATTCATTTACTGAATATTCGGCTCTGTGTCGGGGGCCAGGGCAGAACCGTATCAGGACGGTCAGACAGAAGCAAGATGGCGTCCATCGGTTAGTGACCTTGCCTGAGTGGTTCCGAGCATGGCCAAACTCTCTCTATATACGGCTCTGGGTAGGCCCAGTTAAAATGCCAGACGTGCGGTCAAGACGAACACCACCCTACCCCCCCTCGCCTGACTCTTTCATTTGTTGACAGGTGTCACGAAACCAGAAGTAAACACTTGAGTATAATTATTAGTCACGTGCGAGTTAAGGTTTGCTTTGATAACAGAGAATAACAATTCCTTTCCCCCACACATAAGCACTTTTGTCTTATCCTCTTGCATTGGAGATTTTAATATTCGATAGGATAGATGTACTGGTTTCATTACGCCACATTTAAAATTACTTAACAGAGCAAGGAAAATTTCCTTTACACACTATAAGTGTATAACCCCGTAAGCTTTTTTTTATTAGTTCTGCAGTGTCTCTCTGCGACATAAAATATACATAAAGGCTTACGTTAACTTGGGCTAAATTTTCGCTCATAAAGAACCACTAACTCTATTCAGACATATCAATTTTTAACAGTCTTTTCAGACACCCTGAGATATGTCTTATTCAGACATATTAAATTTTGAAGTATTTTCAGACACCCTGAACTTTGCCTTATTCAGACATTAAATTTTAACAGTCTTTTCAGACATCCTGAAATTTGTCTTATTCAGGCATTTTAATTTTTAACTAAGTCTTTTCAGACACCCTGAGATTTGTCTTATTCAGGCATATTAATTTTCAACTGAGTCTCTTCACATAACTTGAGATTTGTCTTATTCACACATACAAATTTCCACTAATTCTGAACAATTGAGTGTTTCAGACACCATGAAATTTCTCTTATTCAGACATATTAACAGACACCCTGATATTTGTCTTATTCAGACACTAATTTTAACTGAGTCTCTTCAGACACCTAAATTTTAAGTCTTTTCAGGCAACTGAATCTTTTCAGACAACTTGAGTCTATTCAGACACCCTGAATCTTTTCAATTTGGACAATATTGAGTCTCGTCAGACATATTGAACCTGTTCACTTGAACAGCCCTGAGTCTTTTCAGACGTGTTGATTTGCTAATGGGTCACAGCCATATAAGCGTTATCTCAAGATGTCTACGACATCCAGGGCCCAGAAAAATGAGGACTTCAAGTTCTACATGTCCGCTGGAAAGGACATGGGACTATCAGGACAAGCCCTAAGGGACTGGGTCCAAGAAAGAGTAGACGATGCCAAGACGGAAAGAGAGAGGCAGAGAGGCAGGAGAAGGAGAAAGAAAGGCAGGATAAGGAGAAGGAAAGAATAGCCCAGGAGAAATGAGAACAAGCAGAAAGACAGGAGAAGGAGAAAGAATAACTAACCCAGGAGAAATGAGAAGAGACAGAAAGACAGGAGGAGGAGAAAGAAAGAATAACCCAGGAGAAGCGAGAAGAGGTAGAAAGACAGGAGAAGGAGAAGGAGAGACAGGAGAAGGAGACAGAAAGACAGAAGGAGAAAGGAAGAATAGCCCAGGAGAAACGAGAAGAGGCAGAAAGGCAGAAGAGTGAGAAAGAAAGAGCTCATCAGCTTACTGCTCACAACAGGCGCAACACATCAACAAATTCTCTCCTCACTCAACCCTCAGCAGTGTAGCACCCTCATAAGAAAATGGGACGAAGCTGAGCATGAAGCTTAGCTCGACCATATTGAAAAGGTCCTAATGACCTATCAGCCCTCTACCGACGAAGTGTCTCCGATCCTGGGACGGCACCTTGAAGGGAAGGGTGCCATTGCCTTAAATGCTCTCCCTCCTGAGGATCAAGGAAATCTTGACCTTGTCCACCAAGTCATTGTAAAGGCTTTTGAAATAACTCCCGACCATTGGAGGAAAAGGTGGAGAACTATGCACAAGGAATCAGGCCATTTGCCCTAAAATGAGGGCTAGAATCTCTGAAAGCCACTAGTGTGGAGGATGTCCTCGAACTCTTCCAGCTGGAGGACTTCTTATTTTATGCCCCACCCAGCCCTCACCACTCATCTATGCGACAAGACGCCTAAGACAGTGGTCGAGTGCTGCTGTTGGGCCAACATATGGAATACACATCATCCCCATCTTAGTTCCCATGGACGAAAATTATATCCCTCCTCGCCTGCCTCGACCAACTCCCAGCAACCTCATAAGCATGGGCACCCCTATAAGAAACCCATGTGTGGGTATTATAAGAGATTAGGGCACCCCACTGAACACTGCCGCTTGAAGGCTGAGAATCAGCCAGAAGCCCCCTGTACATCCTCAAATGTGACAACACCATGAGCCGCACCTGGGTCGTGGACGAAGGGTAAAGGGCCTGCTCCCTCCAATGGGACAGTGCAAGGTAAAGATTATAGCTGGACTTATTGCCCGACTTGCAAAGTCTATTGGCACTCCACCCAATGGGCAAAATGCCCTAGTAATAATAAGTCAGATACACCCGCCCTTGCCTTGGCAGTCACCTACCCAACATCTTTAGGTCCTCCAGCCCAGGGTCCCATTTATGTGGCACTTCCCCGAGGTAGGTGCCCTGCCGGCCAAGTCAAGGTAAAATGATTCTGGCACGCAAATGTCCCTCATAAGGGAAGACGAGGTTCCCTGTGGAGCTACCATTAACAGACGTAAACTCGTCACGATTGAAGGTATCAATCACTTTAAGATAATACTTCCTACCATCACATTGAGGATCATGCAACCTCGCAGTCGCCAGATACATTCCAGGAGGTTATGACATCTTCCTGGGGCAGGACTTCCAGTCCCCATCTAAGTTACAGCAATCCAGGAGTCCGAATCACCCAAATCATTCATTAGGCACGAGTAAGCCTCAAATGCCTGCATTCATTCCACTGCCAGTGACACCTGAGTGCAATGTGCAGTGGCCCCCTCCATCAAGATCGATTACCGATCCCATTCCGGTGCCCAGTCTTGCCCCAGTGCCAGTACCAGGGCCCCAAATAGATCCCACTCCAGGAAATCCTACTCTTGATTCACAATCTCTGCTAGTGTCACTTGGGTGCACTGAGCAGTGCCCAGCTCCTTCCATCCTGAATGACGAGTAAATTCCAAATCAATTATTAGTGACTGGCCTTGCCTTAGTGCCAGTGCCAGAGCACGTCCCTGGTCTCCATTCCAGAGATCCTAGTCCAGGTCCCCTCTCTTTTCCCAGCTTGGCTTTGCTACCAATGCTGGTAAGAGAGACCGATCATCCCGATCATAGCGAAAGTTCACCCAAAGGTGAGGCCTTGCAACCCGTGCCTGAGCTGGTCATTTGTACCTGCGAGCCTCTTGCGGCCCCCAAGACCACTTCCGCTGTCTCAGTCCACTGCAGACACCACAGTGAGTAAGGATTCTGCCATGTCTCGATTGGCCAATGAACTCAAGGAACTGTGACGGACCATGGTAGAGCTTGCAAAGAAGGCCCCTGCGTCAGCCATCAAGGAAGCCGACACAGGTTGCACTCAAATACCCTCCCCAGGCTTGGTTCCCCTGATTCCCAAACCAAGATAAACCATCAAAGTAAGAGAGGTCCGCGGAGGAAATACCACGGGCATGGATAATTCAAGGTAGCTAAAAGAAAGCACCCAAGCTCTCCTGGCACCCGTTCCAAAATGGCACAGTGCCATCCCTTTTCACTAAGAAGACTTTGGCACCTCTATCCAGAAGAGGATGTCAGGGTCCTTCACCTATTTATTTCCCTTATAGCTCTATCCCTTTTTCTTTTCCTTTAACTTTTTCCTTCCTTACTTTTGATTATTACTCACATTTATTTTATGCCTTACCAAGGGCCCCCATTTTACTTTAATCCCCTCTGCCCATGCAGGGTGCCATTGACAGATATGCCGACTGTATAGGTTCTACGACTTCCCTTTCATGCCTACCGCAGCATGATGCATTTAAGATATGATATGCCATTGCTATTAGTTATTATTATATGAGTGCCAACTTGGCACAGTGCCATTATTGTAGATGCTGGCAAATGATCTTGCCGGAGAAGTCACGCCCTTTGGCTACCTTTGCGGCCTTCTTTGGCTAAAGAATGAACCTAGCCATTTCTCATAGGCTAAGGAATGTAATTTCGGCATTATTTAATCAACATCTTTTATTAACAGTCATTGATTACTCTGAATCTGTCACGTATTCTCTTTGTGAGTCTCTGTAATAAATCTCGAGTTTCAGACTCGCGACCTTGTGTTTATAGTGCCCGAATGGCACTGAGCCGTTGCTCAAGTATCGTGGAAACACCTAACCAAGCCCACGTTTACCTTACTGTAATGCCTTTTCAAGGCAAACTAACTGCAAGTGTGCAAACTTCCTAACTGATTATTATTAAGAGTGCATGAAGTATTTCTAGAATTAACCTAGCATTGATTCATTGCTTTAACTATACCATTACGTTCTGGAAAATATTCTGATTAATACTGCCTTAACGTAATAGGAATTTAATGCTAAGAATATATAATTTCTAGCAGCAAGTATTTATTCTGCGTTAACGTAAATGTCACAATGTTGTTTTACCTCCAGAAATTAATTGTTACGCAGAAGTTTTAGGTTAAATTATAAGGCACCAAAGGGAAATGAGAATTCGGGATTGCAACTCATATAAGTCCTAATGGCCAACTCTGTCATTACTCCTATTTTTATTTCTTTGCTATGACTGGAGAACCTATGTATATCGCTCGTTTGCGACAACGTCGTCATAACTCAGAAATAGCTATTTTTCAGGAGAGCCATTTTAAACAATTAAAACACTCTCAATATTGTGAATAGTCCCAAAAGACCATAGGTGGAACATTTTTTGAAACATCAAATAAGCCTCTAAAGTTTATAGAAGTTGAAATAATTCTATCTTTACTAAATCAAACATTATTTAAACTTTTATAATGTTTGTTTGAAATATGATATTCTTCATAAAAAATTAGTAAACCTCTCATGTACTATTTTGTTTTGTGCCATTATTGAAAGGAAAATAACGACCAATATGTTACTTAATTATGTATTGTTCATTGCTTATGACTGACATGAATGGTGATAATACATTAATTTCCTCTTATGAAAATAATAGATACTTCCTAATAAATGAAAGATAGACTGTAACAAAAAAAAAATATTATTAAAAAAACATCCTTATGAAAATAATAGATTCTTCCTAATAAATGAAAGATATAGACTGTAACAAAAAAATATATTATAAAAAAACATCCTTATGAACATAATAGATTCTTCCTAATTAATGAAAGATAGACTGTAACACACACACACACACACACACACACACACACACACAAACACACAAATATATTATAAAAAAAACATCCATTCATCATTTCTTTCAAATATACCCAAGGAATATGACTACCCAAAAATTTTCAAATAAATGAAAGATGGACTGTAATACAAATATAATATATATAAAATAAACATCCATTTATCATTCCTTCATAAAATTTATGATGGCACCGTGGAATCAGATTTTTATTACAAAGGTCCATCAAGTCTTTTTTCTTGTTAGCAGGCAATGTAAGTTTGCTGGTGTAACATGGCAATAACTCATTAATGGAGGTGGCTTTATTTGAGTTTTTCAAATTTTTAAATTCCCTATAGTCTGAACAGTAGGAATGTTTATAAAAAACTGACAATGGTGACTGTTTTTCAAATTTCATTACTTTGACATCAGAGAGTTGAAGAGTCTTGCAACTGATAGGTCCCATTTCAGTAGCTAGAGACTTGATATTAAAAAAATCTTTGTAACAAAGTTCTTTTACTACGAAAGGCTGTCCTTTCTTTCTAGCAGTTCGAATTGCCGTTACTTAAGTTTCCGGCACATAAATGGGTCCACTTTTCAAAATTCTCTTAACTTCTCTTTCAATTAGGGAATGGGCAGAGTCACCCTCGTTTTGGGTATGCCCTTTGATTAGAAACTTGTGTGTTATTGAAGTTATATTTGATAAGTTGTTTACTGCATAAAGGTAAAGTGCCATCATGAACTTATTTTTCTGTTGGCCAGAACAGTTATCTGAGTAAAAAATTATGTCAGTTTCTACTGCTTCACACAAGGTTTTAATGTAATCGAAAACACAGGTCCCAATTTCATTAACCCCACGTTGACCATTAGTTTCGTTCCAGGCATAGCAATTACATGAGTTTGTTTTAGCATTGTAAATTGTAAAATTTAAAACATTCAGCTTTGACTTGTAATAAAAAACTGAAATATCCCCTTTTGGTATCTGCATTACAGCCTGTGGGTCGTAAACAGCAACAACTGCATCACTCTCAGTTTTATCTTTATGTTTTTCATTTCTTGACATTTCTTTTTCTTTGTGGTGATTTTCATAGCTTCCTTGAAGGCGCTCTTTCTCTTCATACTCCGCATTATGATAAGATGAACAAACATCGCATTGATCCTTTTCGGAACAAAAAATGAAATATTATACTCCGTTGTGAAAATGCGATAAAACAGAGTGTAATTGGCATAAGGTACCTTTTGTTGTTTTGACTTCTCAACATAATCACGATGAATTTCTGCAATTGTTCTAGAACCGCATAATTATGAATGTCCTACTTGATGTAGCTCTCGTATAGTGACTCTCTATCTGAGGGGTAGACTCAATATGTGCCTTGACGCCCTTCCTAATTTCAGGATCAACACTTACTTGATTACCATGTTGGCCTCTCTTATCAGGTTCCATAAGAACATCAGCAACTCTGTTTTGCTTAGCCTTTAATGCTAATTCTAGCATCATTTTTCCTCTACATGACATGGTACCTATTTAATCTGAAAAAATATGACATTTATGAATGCCATGTTTTGTTGCAACAATGTCACCAATCTAAATAATACACTACCTTTTTTGAGTTTGTCGCTAGATTTTCAAATAACAATGACATAATTTAAGTTAAACAAAAAATGTGCTGCTCTAATACGAGGTAATGTTTGTAACAATACTGTCATAACTCAAATATAGCACCTATTATTCACAAGTTTTTTTTTTTACCAATAATAACATTTTGAATTACGACGTAAAACATAGAGCTGTATGTTCGCAGACAAAACATATTACATCAAAATAACACTTTAGTGCATGAAACATAACTCCTAAGTTCAGTACTTACATTTTGTAGCAACATAGTTATAAAAAAAAATATGACACTAAATGAGAGCGTGAGTGTAATTACCCCAACGATAGTCGCAGCACAACTGACATGTAACGTTCTTCACGCAAGCAAGTTGGTACATATATATATATCTATATATATATATATATATATATATATATATATATATATATATATATATATATATATATATATATATATATATATATATATATATATATATATATATATATATATATATACATATATATATATATATATATATATATATATATATATATATATATATATATATATATATATATATATATATATATATATATATATATATATATATATATATATATATATATATATATATATACACACACACACATATATATATATATATATATATATATATATATATATATATATATATATATATATATATATATATATATATATATATATATATATATATATATATATATATATATATATATATATATATATGTGTGTGTGTGTGTGTGTGTGTGTGTGTGTGTGTGTGTGTGTGTGTGTCGTTAGGACATTTAGCGCCTCTAGCGGTCAATTTTTTAGCTACAATTATGACACTTTTGCCAAAAAAATCAGCATTTGAAGATGAATATGTCTATATGGATAATTCAAAAATACATTTTTTTGAGTTATGACGTTGTTGTCGCAAGCGAGCGATATATGAATTGGTGTGTCTTCTTCCTGTATACCTTGAATTTTAAATTTTCCTTTTCCTTCTTTACCAGGACATCCAAGAAAGGGATTTCTCCCTCTTTCTCTTCTTCTATTGTGAAAACACAAATAAACTAAATGAACACATCAAGTTCAAGTTCACAATAGAAGAAGAGAAGGAGGGAGAAATTCCTTTCTTGGATGTCCTGGTAAAGAGGGAAGGGGAAAATTAAAAATTCAAGGTATACAGGAAGAAGACACACACCAATTCATATATACATAGGTTCTCCAGTCATAGGAAAGAAATAAAAATAGGAGTAATGACAGAGTTGGCCATTAGGACTTATATGATTTGCAATCCCGAATTCTCATTTCCCTTTGGTGCCTTATAATTTAACCTAAAACTTCTGCGTAACAATTAATTTCTGGAAGTAAAACAACATTGTGACATTTACGTTAACGCAGAATAAATACTTGCTGCTAGAAATGATATATTCTTAGCATTAAATTCCTATTACGTTAAGGCAGTATTAATCAGAATATTTTTCAGAACGTAATGGTATAGCTAAAGCAATGAATCAATACTAGGTTAATTCTAGAGATACTTCATGCACTCTTGATAATAATCAGTTAGGAAGTTTGCACACTTGCAGTTAGTTTGCCTTGAAAAGGCATTACAGTAAGGTAAACGTGGGCTTGGTTAGGTGTTTCCACGATACTTGAGCAACGGCTCAGTGCCATTCGGGCACTATAAACACAAGGTTCGCCAGTCATAGGAAAGAAATAAAAATAGGAGTAATGACAGGGTTGGCCATTAGGGCTTATAGGATTTACAGTCCCGAATTCTTAGATGAAGAGCTCGAATACCTGAGGGAGAGTTTTAGGAGATTAGGATACCTTAAGTATTAGTGGGAGCAGGCACACATAGAGGCCAAGAAAAACTATTTCGGGTAGAGGGAAAGGATAGAAAAGGAACATTTGGTAGGGAACAAAATAATTACAGTCCTGGACAACAACTTTATTACACCCATCAATAGGAAGATAGATAATTTCAAATTGATAGGCAGCTACAAAAACACCATTCGGAATAAAATAGTTAGAAACAAAAAGTCGGTAGAGGAGGAAAAGATTAGAAGGGGGTTATATATGGCAGCGTGTCTAGACTGTGAAGATGGGCACTATGGCGAAATTGGCATATCATGTAAAGAGAGAAGCAAACAACACTTGCAGAACATAAGGCATTATAATCAGACGTCGGCAGTTACCAAACACTGCCGGGAAATGGCCATAAAATGGACTGGTAAAATATGAGTTTTCTGTACAGGAACACCAACAAAAAAGCCAGACTGGTTGTAGAGAACGCCTTCATAACATGCGCTAACAACACAATGGCAGGGAGCACTGGAAACGGCTTTGAAGACAGCATATCTAGAAAATCATGCACTCCATAGTGGCAAGGAAAGGAAGGAAAAACACAAGAGGATGCACGGAAAACGAACATTTGGAAGAAGCGGGCAGAGAAAGCCCAAGGTCACGAGGGATGGGGGTCACACAGGAGGGGCTAGGCGATTACAGGATTAAAAGTACCCAGCACACAGATATAAATACAGCTGGACTATGCATCTGGTCATTGTACAGATACTTGATAATGTGGACTGTTTGTCCAAGAAAGCTTGTAACTTTTTCTGAATAAATACTCCATTAGATACCATCCAGTTTGAATGAGGTCCTTTTAGTAATGTACATGTATATATATATATATATATATATATATATATATATATATATATATATATATATATATATATATATATATATATATATATATATATATATATATATATATATATATATATATATATATATATATGTGTGTGTGTGTGTGTGTGTGTGTGTGTGTGTGTGTGTGTGTGTGTGTGTGTGTCTATATATAATATGAATGACAGTCTACATGTAGGAGGAGGGAAAAGGGAAAGGGGAGGGGGAGGGGGAGGGGGAGGGAAGAGGGAAGGGGGAAGGGGAAGAGGAGGGAACGAATAAGGGAGAAAGGGAGGAATTTGCTTTGACGGTCTGACTGACATCTACTTTTTCATAAAAATGTTCACCCTTAAAACAGTCACAGTTGAACAGACAAGTATTAATTTGGTGACTGTCCCTTTTATCCGGGTATCACTCCTCTGTCTGCCCCTTTTATTCAGATATTACTGTAGTGACTGCAACTTTTAACCAGGTATTACTATTCTGTCAGCCCTTTTTTCCAGGTATTACTCTTCTGTCTGCCCCTTTTATCCATGTATTACTGTTGTGACTGTCCATTTTATGCAGATTTTACTGTGGTGACTGCCCCCTTATATCTAGGTATTATTGTGGCGACTGTCACTTTTATCCAGGTATTACTATGCTCTCTGTTTCCTTTAACCAGGTATTACTCTGCTGTCTCTTCCTTTTATCCAGGTATTATCGTGGCGACTGTCCCTTTTATCCAGGTATTACTATGCTCTCTGTTTCCTTTAACCAGGTATTACTGTGCTGTCTGTACCTTTTAATCAGGTATTTCTGTATTTTCTGTCCCTTTTATCTAGGTATTACAGTGGTGACTGTCCCTTTTATCTAGGTATTACTGTGGTGACTCTCCCTTTTATCTAGGTATTACTGTGGTGACTGTCCCTTTTAGACAGGTATTACTGCTCTGTCTGACATCTCTAACCAGGTATCACTGTGCTCTGTCCCTTTTATCCAGGTATTATTGTGGCGACTGTCCCTTTTATCCAGGTGTTACTATGCTCGCTGTCCCTTTAACCAGGTATTACTGTGCTGTTTTTTCCTTTTAACCAGGTATTACTGTACTTTCTATTCCTTTTATCCAGGTATTATCGTGGCGACTGTCCCTTTTATCCGGGTATTACTATGCTCTCTGTTCCCTTTAACCAGGTATTACTGTGCTGTCTGTACCTTTTAATCAGGTATTACTGTATTTTCTGTCCCTTTTATCTAGGTATTACTGTGGTGACTGTCCCTTTTATCTAGGTAATACTGTGGTGACTCTCCATTTTATCTAGGTAATACTGTGGTGACTGTCCCTTTTATCTAGGTATTACTATACCGTCTGTCTCTTTCAGCCGACATTACTGTCTTTTCTGTCCCTTTTAACCAGGCACTACTGTGCTGTCTGTCCCTTTTATCCAGGTATTATTGTGGCGACTGTCCCTTTTATTCAGATTCTACTGTGGTGACTGTCCCCTTTTATCTAGGTATTACTGTGGTGACTGCCCCTTTTATCCAGGTATTACTGTTCTGTCTGACACCTTTAACCAGGTATTACTGTGTTGTCTGTTCCTTTTATCCAGGTATTATTGTGGCGACTGTCACTTTTATCCAGGTATTACTATGCTCTCTGTCCCCTTTAACCAGGTATTACTCTCCTGTCTCTTCCTTTTATCCAGGTATTATTGTGGCTCCTTTCCCTTTAATCCGGGTATTACTATGCTCTCTGTCCCCTTTAACCAGGTGTTACTGTGCTGTCTGTACCTTTTAACCAGGTATTACTGTATTTTCTGTCCCTTTTATCTAGGTACTACTGTGGTGACTGTCCCTTTTATCTAGGTATTACTGTGGTGACTCCCTTTTATCTAGGTATTACTGTGGTGACTGTCCCTTTTAGACAGGTATTACTGCTCTGTCTGACATCTCTAACCAGGTATCACTGTGCTGTCTGTCCCTTTTATCCAGGTATTATTGTGGCGACTGTCCCTTTTATCCAAGTATTACTATGCTCTCTGTCCCTTTAACCAGGTATTACTGTGCTGCCTTTTCCTTTTAACCAGGTATTACTGTACTTTCTATTTCTTTTATCCAGGTATTACTGTCGTGACTGTCATTTTCATCCAGGTATTACTATACTGTCTGTCCCCTTTAACCAGGTATTACTGTACTGCATGTCATTTTTAACCAGTTATTACTGTGCTGTCTGTCCCTTTTATCCAGGTATTACTGCGCTTCCTGACATCTTTAACCAGTTATTACCATGCTGTCTGTACCTTTCATCCAGGTATTATTTTTGCAACTGTCCCTTATATCCAGGTATTACTATACCATCTGTCTCTTTCAGCCGACATTACTGTGTTTTCTGTCCCTTTTAACCAGGCACTACTGGGCTGTCTGTCCCTTTTATCCAAGTATTATTGTGGTGACTGTCCCTTTTAACTGGGTATTACTATCCTCTTTTTCTGCTTAAACAAGTATTACTGTGCTGTCTGTCCCTTTTAAATGGATATTACTGTACTGTCTCTCCCTTTTATCCAGGTATTACAATACTGTCCAACCCATTTAACCAGGTATTACTGTACTGTCTGTCCCTTTTAACCAGTTATTACTGTGCTGTGTGTCCTTTTTGTCCCATCCCTTTTATGAGGTATTAGTGTGCTGCCTGACACCTTTAACCAGGTATTACTGTGCTGTCGCTCTCTTTTATCCAGGTATTATTGTGGCGACTGTCCCCTTTTATCCAGGTATTACTATACTGTCTGTCCTTTAACCAGATATTACTGTGCTTTTTGTCCCTTTTAACCAGGTGTTACCATGCTGTCTGTCCCATTTATCCATGCATTATAGTGGTGACTGTCCCTTTTATCTAAATATTACTATGCTGTCTGTCCCCTTTAACCAGGTATTACTGCGATGTCTGTCCCTTTTAACAAGTTATTACTGTACTGTACTGTCTGTCGCTTTTATCTAGGTATTACTGTGGTAACGGCCCCTTTTTCTAGGTGCTACTGTGGTGACTGTCCCTTTTTCTAGGTATTACTGTGGTGACTGTCCCTTTTTCAAGGTATTACTGTGGTGACATTGCCTTTTATCCAATTATTACTGTGGTGACTGTCCCCTTTATCCAGGTATTTTTGTGGTGACTGTCCCTTTATCCAGGTATAACTATGGCGACTGTCCATTTTATCCAGGTATTACTTTGGTGAGTGTCCCTTTTATCCAGTTATTATTGTGCTGTCTGTCCCCTTTATCCAGGTATCACTGTGGTGATTGTCCCTTTTATACAGGTATTAAGGTGGTGACTGTCTGTTTTAACCAGATATTACTGTACTGTCTGTCACATTTAACCAGGTATTGCTGTGGTGACTGTGCCTTTTATCCAGATATTATTGTGGCGACTGTCACTTTCACCCAGATGTTGCTGTGCTGTCTCCCTGTTATCCAGGTATTACTGTGGTGACTGAAAAGCATTTCCAATATATTTCTATGGTCTCGAGTACATGAAATAAGGTATGCTAAACCTATAGAATTTATTTACCATACTAGTTACAAAGGAAAGGGGAAGGGGGATGGGGAAAGGGAGGGGGAGGGGGTTACGGGTTTGAAACCTACCCTATTATCTCAATTGGGTCAAATAATGGCAACATGACAAATTTTGTCTAGATCGGTCAAGTAGTTCAGATTTCTTAAGGTCACAAACATACAAAGCAACATACAAACAGACATATATCCATACAAACATTTGCTCTGGTCTTTCATTTGAAAGACCTGGTTTTGATCCTGATGTGAGTCAGAAATTTATTTCTGCTCCACATGTAATTGTGTGTTGATATTTCTATATACATACATACAGTACATACATACATACACACACACACACACACACACACACACACACACACACACATATATATATATATATATATATATATATATATATATATATATATATATATATATATGTGTGTGTGTGTGTGTGTGTGTGTGTGTGTGTGTGTGTGTGTGTGTGTGTGTGTATGTTACCCTACACAGAGTTACTCACACTGCTTACCTTTGCTAAAAGTCAAGAAGTCCCATCTATTGGTAGCTTGATAGTGACCACATCAAAGTGGCCACTGGCATTGTACATTTGTACACACACACAAACACGCATTCTCTCTCTCTCTCTCTCTCTCTCTCTCTCTCTCTCTCTCTCTCTCTCTCTCTCTCTCTCTCTCTCAGGTTTACAGCAAAACAAGCATTACCAAAAAAATTTATTTGACAATAATCTAACAACTGGATTCCAAGAAACGGGAGATGATATAAAATGGGATACTAATGTTCACTAAATGATCAAATATATTAATGACCACCATATTAAACTAATTATTCTCTCTGAATCATTTCCCCACGATAGATTAACGTAAGTCAAAGTCCAGTGTATTCCCCCAGTGAGCACATCTTATGCCTCTTCCTCAGCGAAACAAATTGTATAAAAATAAAGATATAGGAATTCCTCCCATGTTACTTATAAAGTACACACAATTTAATGAGTGCAAGATTCAAGTGAGATATATGTTAAATGAAAAGAACAATCTACAGTTTGAGAAATCTGAAATGTTTCCTACTTCAAAACAGCAATTTTCACAGTCTTAATCGACACGTCTTAAACCACTGGAGGCTTCTGTCAAGATCCTGTGTTGATCACCAAATGACAATTTGTTTGATAACTAATACCTTCACACCCTAGCACTCTACCCCAAAAAAACACACATATGAACAAACTCTCCCGAACCAAGACATTTCTGGCGAACAAACTCATAAAGTCTTGTCACCAGGCAGGGATGTTGTCACGTCTCAAGAATGTCTCATGCATTTGACACACAGTTTTCCTAATCAGGATGCGTGCCAGACATCAGCCAAGCATTCTCTCAAGGCTCTTCACAATGCATTTAGCCACACTTACTGATCAAAAGTCTACTGTGTATTGTAATTCATAAAATATCTGTGACCTATGAGCTTTTCACACACACACACACGCATATATATAGAATATATATATATATATATATATATATATATATATATATATATATATATATATATATATATATATATATATATATATATATATATATATATATATATATATATATATATATATATATATATATATATATATATATATATATATATATATATATATATATATATATATGTGTGTGTGTGTGTGTGTGTGTGTGTGTGTGTGTGTGTGTGTAATAGGCTGGTTTCGATGCCTATACTTTATTTAAGTCTCTGTTTTAATAACAGAGGTTGGTATCTCGCTTTTCCCGAGATTTTGTATGATAGCAAGGGCCGACTGGCGGTGTTAGCTGATCTGTCATCTTCACATCATAAGATATTCCCTGCCCCTAACTAAATTCTAAGGACTACTGGAAATGAGATACTAAGTTACAAAACTAGAAACTTTATTGGAAACAAAAAAATAATGAAAATAACTTCAAATAAGTTATGAAGAATGAAAAATCGAATGATTCAACATAACTATGAAAATCCTCTAAAGAAATAAGATTTAAATCATAAACACCCAACTATTTAAGGAAATACAGAAATAACCCATCTGTCATTCAAAACATAAAAAGTCACTTAATACATACAAGTCATTTCATAATTAAATGTCACACCACTCCCTTCCTTGAAGAGGAATGTGAAGGAGGGAGGAAGGAATACCTGTAAAAAAAAAAAAAAAAAAGGCGTTATATTAAAAACCAGAAAATGTAAAAAAATGCAGAAACACAAGATTTCACTGCAACAGGGATAACGTCTTTACACAGAGCCTGAAAGAAAATTTTAAAATGTTTATGAGCGGTACTCACTTCACCATAGTCCTCTGGAAACACAGATTCGATCTGTGTTTTTCTCCTGTTACACAGACCACCTAATAATGTCACTAAATACGGATCCCATTGTCCACTCATTCTATGAAAAACTGGCATTATATGGGTTTGTCAACGCACATATGAACACACTCTCGTGACATCGTTCGAGTTCAAGGTACGGTAAGACACACCTCCTGTAAAACAGGGCGTCACGAGGTTCACGTACTCACACATTCCATTGTAATGTTCTCTTCAAATCCGGATTAATAACCGCATAAACCTTCTCGAAGGTTCTTTTGCTGAAAACGCATTTCCACTCCACGTGTCTCTGAGCACGTTGGCTTTTGCTGCAAGCGAAAGACTCATCATTTTCTTACATGCTGTGTATAGTCATATGATCTCTCGAACAGCTGAAATCGTCTTTTCAAAGGTCACCTTCATGACCAGTTACAGTAGCTCGGTCCACCTACTACAAGGTGTCCTCACCTTGATAACTGTCTAATCGAAAGATCTAGATACAAAACTTATATATCTCATAACACAGATATTATATCACAATCAGTTCTGTAAGAAACGCAGCACTTGAGATGATTGCATTCCTGGTATTGCATCACACTGAATGGCCTGCGATTGCGCACGCCAAAGGTGAAGGTATTTCCCAGTGATCCGACCAAGATGAAAGGCTTGTGACTGCACCAGTCCAAGATGAATGTACTCCTACGTTTCCCAGCGATTCGACCAAGATGAATGGCTTGCGACTGCACAAGCCCATGTTGAATGTGGCGCTCGTGAATCCTTTGCGCCAACCCAACGTTTCCCCGAAACTACGGCGATATGTAGACATCCACCCCGACATCTCTCCAAAGCCCTGGATCATCCCACCAAAGTGCAGGTGTATCGTTGACAGCTTTCTCATATATTTAGGACGGTGAAGCTATTCCAACAGCTCCGTTGCAAGGAAGTGGTGTTTTTCATAAGTCGGTCATATCGACAGTCATATAAAAAAGTAACTCGTCTATTCCCTATGCCATATTATTAATGAACCAATAAGACTACTAGTGCAAAGGTTATATGTACTCAATGTGAAACAATTCCAAGTTGCTACCTAGAATTTCCACAGTTAACCCACTATCATGTACACTGGCTCTAAGGGACTATTCATAAAAATTCTACCCAATAAAAAAAAGATTACCCGAGACCCTATCCATATATTGAATTCATGAAAAGCAATCCTTAACATCTGAAAGGTATCATGTCTCGTAAAAAAAAACATCAAAGTTCTATTCTGGTTAGCGAATATTGCTCAATACCCGACTAATTCTCAGCAAACTAGCAATTGACATATTGGCAATCGCTCCTACAATCCTAACAACTACAAATACCCATGGCACAGGTCTCTTACTTCTAAAAGAGAACAGAAAAATCTCAAATACTAAATCCGATATCCCTATTAAAAACTTCCTAAACCTTAACTGACATGTCCCAACCTGTAAAAGATCAGACCCATTTGGTCCGATATACTAAATACCTCCCCAAAACAAAATCCTAAATAACAAACCCTTATTCTGTAAAAAGATATTGTGTCAGACGACAAATACACATCATAACATTGTTACATAATATCACACGGGTCTAACCTCCTAAGAAATTAGCCCATGTCACAATTCCCAAAGTCATGTGAATACAAACCATTAACTCAAAGTAACCCATTACTATCACCAAATGCGAACGATGAAGTCCCTAACCGCAGATGCGATCCATAAAAAACAAATCAAATTCATATATCTACAAAACTCTACGGTATTCTGCACACAATTTACACTAAGTATTGCAGCTTACATCAGAATCACAATGAACTTGAACTATTAAAGATTTGTATAACTCTACGGACTAACGTCCTCCCCAGTGACAACAAACTACAAGTCATGCCCATTCACAACCCATTAAAACCCGAAAGAAGAAAAACAACCCGTAACCCACCCATTATCATAACAACAATACAACCCAGGAATGCATCCATGCTAATACCCATTAACCCATCTTTTTGATCTTAGAAATATGTGTCAATCGAGACACACCCGTGTTTTCATCCAGAACAACAAATCTATTTCCCTTCTTTGCTTCAACAACACGGAACAGACCTTCAAACGTAGGACACAGCTTATAGTTCAGCTGATTCCTGACATTTATCTTCAAATAAACCCTATCTCCAACAGCCATTTTGACTCTATCTGGCTTTGCATTACTCCTATCTACCATGTCTCGCATTTTCATCTCAAGATTCTTAGCCAGGTGCGCATCTCTCTCTTTTGCAGTTGAAATCAGCGACTTTACAGTATCGTCACTGTTGGAATGGGCAATAGATCAAATGCGCCTCGTGCTGGGTATCCAAACAGCGCTTCATTGGGAGACATTCCAATGGTATCGCTAGACATAGCATTAATGCTATGCTGGACCTGTGGAAGATAGCAGTCCCAATTTGGGTCATTACCTCCCACGGTCATTCTAAGAGCTTCAATGACCTTTCGATTTGCTCATTCGCACAACCCATTCGCTTCCGGTCTATATGGAATAATATTAACCTTTTTAATCCCCATTACATCCGCAAGACATTGCATCGTACGATTTACAAATTCGCGTCCATTATCTGTAATCAAAACCTCTGGTGCTCCGTATCCGCAAATATACCCATGAAAAATGCAATTGCCACCTCTTCCGCTGTTTTATGCCTCAACGGGAAAATCTCTATGAACCCAATTAACTCGTCAACGACCACCAATAGGTGCCTATGGCCATTACTAGATTCACAGAAATTACTCAAGATGTCCATGCGGACTCATGCTGCGGGTTTGGTAGGAATTGGGAATGAACCCAATTTACAAGTGACGACCCTCGATAGCTTACATGCATTACAGACTGAACAACTTCTGACAAAGTCTTCTATTGACTTGGACATATTTCTCCAAAAGAATTGTCCTCGTACGTTCTGATATGTCTTCTCAATCCCTAGATGAGGACTGCTAGACCTACTGTGAACAATATCTAACACCTCTTCTTCTTCGTTTTAACGTGCTTTTTTTCCCATGTTTATATGGGGTAAGCACGATGCCTACTTTTGAAGGACATAGGTACTAAACTCGTAGGAACAACCATTTGCGTCATATTGCCCTTATCTTCACTATTTCTCAGCCTGTATCTAATCTTCCTAACTAAAAAATTACCCTCTAGTTCAAGTCCTGCAAAAGGCAGCTTATAACCCTTCCTAACAAATTCCCCTCTAAGAAATGCTTTTGCGTCTCTCAGAATCTCATCTTCATCCTGTTTTTTTCTACCAGACTAATATCCCAATCAATGCTATCTCCCGATACATAACATACATGCGTACCTTGCTCGTCAGAAAAACTTCTACTAAGGGCATCTGCTACAACATTGTGTCTACCATCTATATACTTTATTTTAGCATCAAAATCCCTGATTGTCAAATACCACTGGGCTCTTTTGGGTGAAAGATCCGGCTTATTAAAAAGATCCACCAATGGCTTATGATCCGTCAGAGCCTCTACTTGATTGCCCATTAAGAGTATCTTAAAATGCACGAGAGCTGAGACCACGGCAAACTCCTCTTTGTCGACCACCGACATGAGACGCTCATTACTACCTCATGTCTTAAACTTCCTACTGTAAAATGCAATCGGGTGGAGTTTTCCATCGAACTTCTGCATAAGGCGAGCCTATCCCATCATTACTCGCATCTGTTACCAACGGGAATGGACGTTCTAAACCCGGAAACTTCAACGCTGGGGGATTTGTTAAAGTATCTTTGATTGTCTGAAATGCTACTTGCTGTCCCTCTCCCCAAACAAATTGCACATCATCCCTCAGAACATCTGTCAAGGAGATGCCAGAACAGAGAAACCCTTCACAAATCTACGGAAAAATCCCGCCAAGCCTAAAAACGACCGAACCTGCTTCTTAGTCTTGGGTGTAGCAAACTCTACAATTGCCTTAACCTTATCATCATTTACTCTGACACCCTCTTTAGAAATGACATGCCCTAAATAAACTATCTGCTTCTTGAGAAAATTACACTTAGCTAACTTTATCATCAAACCAGCTAACCTAAGTCTTCTGAAAACTTCCCTAAGAACTTCTAGATGCTCCTCTACTGAATCAGTGGCAACTGAGATATCATCCATATAGATATGGACTTTCTTCCCTAACATGCCATGCAAAACCGTATTCATCAATCTAGTAAAAGTCATCGGACTGCCTGTCAAACCAAATGGCATTCGTGTGAACTCATAATGACCCTTCGGCAAAGAGAAGGCCGTGTACTTTCGACTCTCCTCACTTAGCGGAACCTGCAGGTACCCTTGCATTAGATCAATTGAAGAATAAATGTTCTTACCGCCAATCTCACAAAATAAATCTGGCAAACGATCAGGAATGGTCTTCTCATTCAATTTCCTAAAGTCTACACGAACTCTGACTGAGCCATCCTTCTTCGGGACTGCGAGCAATGGAAAATTAAAAGGCGATGAATTAGGCCTAACAATGCCTTCTTCTTCCCACTTATTAACCTCTTGTTCTACTTGTTCCCTAATCTTGAAAGAAGTCCTATATGAAGGAACAAAAATATGCTTAGTCTTGTCCTCCAACTGAACCTTGTGTTCTAACACATTCGTTAATCCTAACTTATCCCCTTTGAGTGCGACTAGGTCCGCAAACTCGGCTAAAACATCTTCTACATCCTCAGCATATTCCTTGTAATCAGCATTAGCTAACTGATCTCTAAACACTTGCCTTCTAGCTTGTAAATCTGCTTCTGAAAAAGAACAAAAATCCCCGACAATGTTCACTGAATTATCTTCATCAACCCAGTCAACGAAATCGATTGCATAAGTACCCTTTTGATAATTACGAACTGTATTGTTACAGTTAGGAACTCCACCCAAGTTTCCCCTGAACTCGTTACATTATTTACCGAACTCGTACACAAAACTCCTTTCAACTTCTCACTGCATTCATCCACACACATCCGTCTGGACTTATGCACCCCTTTCACTTGCACTTTCACCATCGCAACCATACCCGGACAAAGCACCACATCTTCAGTCAAAACTCTCTTATAGTGCTTCTCATCCCCCGACACATGTTCATCATTCAGCCCCGGACCCTCATGTACTCCCGAGGCATTCTCACTCATTACACTCACGTCTGCCCCCTCATACGGCACAAACACACCAGGCACCCCAACAGTTATACCGGAAACCCCTGTATGAACCGAGATCTTTCGTCTCTGACATGCTGGATGTCCCAGCAGCAATGTATTTCCCAGAGCACATCCCCTTATAACAAGAAATGGTCCCATCAAAGATCTACCCCCGAGGGATAAATCTATGTCCAAACCACCCAATAATCTTAATTTATTTGCCTGAACGTCGCATACAGCTTCCTGCGCAGGTCTCAAAGATCGATTGGGAAACACCGATCTGAACAGTTCTTTGTTCATCAGGTTAATGGAGGCACCTGTATCTAGAAAGACCCTTACATTTATTCCCTGTACCGACCCAATTACAACAGGCTTCGACCCTGCGGGTTCTCCCAAAAGTCCAATATCCCAAGAGACAACCATCCAGTTTTCCTGTACAAATGACCGGTCTTTCGACAAACTCTGCCGATTACCAGATCCCCTTGAACAATTTGCGTGAAGCACTTCCTTATCTGGGCTACCAAAATTCTGGAATGTGGGCCTGTTATACTGTCTCCGAGACGGGCAAGACCGCCAAGGATGATCATAACTCTTACAACTGCCACAATACTTAACGCGGCAAAATCTCTTACTGTGTCCCTTCATATTACAGTTAAAGCAACGACCCCGTGGGATCCTAGAACTCAAGCCACCCATTAATCTTGGGTTATTCTGACTTGCAACAAAATTCTTCGGATCGCGGACTGGATCTCCGCGTCCTACACAACCATAGGCTGCTCTAAGGAGTCTCTGATCACTACTTCCTCCCCTCATATTTGTACTTAAATTCTCAAACTTATTCTTGGCTAATCACAAAAGCAAAAATTCCCAAGGTCCAGTGAAAGTATACCCTTTACCAAAACAAAAAACCGAAGGCAAAACAATTTCCCTTAACAGAATTCCCGTACAACACAAAACTACATCGTTAAATCCCTTTACTCTACAAATAATCCCCAAAACTTAAAAGAAAGGTATTAACCGGAACCCATCATTAATTCCCAGGTTAATTAAACTCACAATCAAATTCAAAGTTTCCGAAACAACCAATTAGTTCAAAAGTTTATAAAACCCACCATAAAATAAAATAAAAAATAATTAAACCCTTAATTAAATTCAAAATCACGTAAAACCAAAAACTAAATTTACTATTAAGCAATCCCTTAAATAAATTCCCAACGAATTAAACCCATCATCAAACTAAATTCCAAAGATTAATTTCAAAATTAGCTAACCCTTGCAAT
The DNA here is from genome assembly GCA_039081455.1 of Macrobrachium rosenbergii. Taxonomy (NCBI): domain Eukaryota; kingdom Metazoa; phylum Arthropoda; class Malacostraca; order Decapoda; family Palaemonidae; genus Macrobrachium; species Macrobrachium rosenbergii. The sequence continues at coordinate 26,289 of JANJGK010006661.1, forward strand.
TAAATTCCCAAATCCCATGAAAAAAAAGAGTGCTGTTTACGAGCACAGCTGATTTCTCTTTAGTCATTCAAAGGGGTCAAGTTCACTTCTTCCAAGGCCAGGCTACAAAAAAAGGACACAAGGAAAAGTGGGAATCGCCTCTCAGGCACAGAGAGAGAGAGAGAGAGAGAGAGAGAGAGAGAGAGAGAGAGAGAGAGAGAGAGAGAGAGAGAGAGAGAGAGAGAAATTCGTCTCCCACCCTCTACGAGTAGCAACTCTCCCCCCCCCCCCCCCACTACCCCCTCAATCCTCATCCAAGGCCTGATGACGCCTATAGAAAAAATGCTTAGCACCACACCCTCCAGAGACTCACTCTGTCTCCAAAGGCAAAAACTGCTGGATGCACACTTCCCCGTTTGTCCAAGCAATTGCAACCGCTCTACACACATACACATGTACACATTTTACCCACATGCACATGTGCACCCAAAAACAACACACGCACGTGTGTGATTATAAAAAGCAAAAGAACAAAAGTAAAAAAAAAACCTACTAAGAAGTGCATACACACTTGCGTAAAAATGTTTGCACCCCGTAATTCACAAATATCAAATAAAATGCTACCCAATTATAAAAGTTCCCAAAAACCACAAAACAATAAGATATTGCCCTTAAACGCCGATGCGAACAGCAGATTGCTAAAAAAAAAAAAGGAAGACACAATATATGCGGCACGCACACAGCGCCTCATACAGGAGTAGCAGAGAAAGCAAGACGCTCCGCCCAAACTCGTGACGCAGTTACTACATCACCACGGTAATGACGTAACACAACCGTCGCAACCGAAACATCAGTTACAACACAATGAAGAAAAAACACACAATTGTCCCTATCATACGTTATAACACAACAAAAAGGACAATTTCACATTAAAGTAACGACCAAAAAGAAAATCACAACACTTACATGAAGTACGTCTCTGCTTAGCAGCGCGCAAATTCTCTCACCAAGGAAAGAGAGAGAGTGGGAAAGAAATACTCACGCGTCTTCACGTGTTTTAACACACACGAGCGGTCAAAATACCGCAACTACTTCACATTATACCCGTCAATATATCCCTAAACAATGCCCTAAATGCGATAATGTCCTATTTATACCCTGCACAAAGCACTCTTCAAGCAACACTAGCTTGCAAGAGACGCTTGCCTCGCAGCAACATCTAACACTGCTGACCCCCACAAAATCCTATTCTGAGATGCCAACACTAAATTATGTCTCTTCGGAAGCGTACACATGCCTAATTATCCAATTATCTAACTATCTAACACATTCTAACCCTGATAACTACCTTACAACACTGCCACCAAAACTGTAATAGGCCGGTTTCGATGCCTATACTTTATTTAAGTCTCTGTTTTAAGAACAGAGGTTGGTATCTCCCTTTTCCCGAGATTTTGTATGATAGCGAGGGCCGACTGGCGATGTTAGCTGATCTGTCATCTTCACATCATAAGATATTCCCTGCCCCTAACTAAATTCTAAGGACTACTGGAAATGAGATACTAAGTTACAAAACTATAGATACTTTATTGGCAACAAAAAAATAACGAAAATAACTTCAAATAAGTTACGAAGAATGAAAAAATCGAATGATTCAACATAACTATGAAAATCCTCTAAAGAAATAAGGTCCAAATCATAAACACCCAATTATTTAAGGAAATACAGAAATAACCCATCTGTCATTCAAAACATAAAAAGTCACTTAATACATTCAAGTCATTTCATAATTAAATGTCACATCACTCCCTTCCTTGAAGAGGAACGTGAAGGAGGGAGCAAGGAATACCTGTAAAAAAAAAAAAAAAAAAACAAGCATTATATTAAAAGCCAGAAATTGTAAAAAAATGCAGAAACACAACATTTCACTGCAACAGGGATAACGTCTTTACACAGAGTCTGAAAGAAAAATTTAAAATGTTTATGAGCGATACTCACTTCACCATAGTCCTCCGGAAACACAGGTTTGATCTGTGTTATCCCCTGTTACACAGACCACCAAATAATGTCACTGATTACGGATCCCATTGCCCACTCATTCTATGAAAAACTGGCATTATATGGGTTTGTCAATGCACATATGAACACACTCTCGTGACATCGTTCGAGTTCAAGGTACGGTAAGACACGCCTCCTGCAAAACAGGGCATCACGAGGTACACGTACTCACACATTCCATTGTAATGTTCTCTTCAAATTCGGATTAATAACGGCATAAACCTTCTCGAAGGTTCTTTTGCTGAAAACGCATTTCCACTCCACATGTCTTGTCACCAAGGGTCTCTGAGCACGTTGACTTTTGTTTTTTTGCTGCAAGCGAAAGACTCATCATTTTCTTAAATGCTGTTTATAGTCATATGATCTCTCGAAAAGCTGAAATCGTCTTTCCAAAGGTCACCCTCGTGACATTTACATACACACACACACACACACACACACACACACACACACACACATATATATATATATATATATATATATATATATATATATATATATATATATATATATATATATATATATATATATATATATATATATATATATCTTCTTCGTTTTTAACGTGCTTTTATACCCATTTTATATGGGGTAAGCACGGTGCCTTCTTTGATGGACTTTGATTTGGCGGTGGGGTAGGCCGTAACCTCGACCGGCTGCCCTGCCTGACATCGCTTAGACCCCGGTACCGAACCGGTACCGAACGTGTACATGTATTACCGAAACCCCAGCTCCCTTTCTCCCAGCAACATATATATATATATATATATATATATATATATATATATATATATATATATATATATATATATATATATATATATATATATATATATATATATATATACATATATATATATATATATATATATATATATATATATATATATATATATATATATATATATATATATATATATATATATATATATATATATATATATATATATGTGTGTGTGTGTGTGTGTATATATATATATATATATATATATATATATATATATATATATATATATATATATATATATATATATATATATATATATATATATATATATGTTTGTGTGTGTGTTTGTATGCATGTGAGTGTGTGTGTGTGTGCATGTGCGTGCGAGTGTCTATCTTTTCTAGCATCAAGCCATTTCTCCTAACAGTGTGTGGCTACATTCAAACTTTAAATGCTGAAACAGGGATAAGTACAATGTCAAAATCTTCCCCATCATTAGTCGTTTATACATTTACACAAAAGTTTCATCAGCAGAACGTTGAAGTCCCCATACACACTGCACCATTCATCTTTATCTTTCACACTTTCTTGTGCTTCCTCGATGTAAAGGCCCTCCCTTTTCAATACCACTTTCACATGATTATTCAGAACTTTCTGGATCTTTATACGCTCCTTCCTCCTTTACCATCCAATTAATACATGGACGTCATCACTCTGTCCTTCTCAATTATTTCACTATACTCCACAAGAAAAGCCTTGGATACACTTGGTAGCATGAAGCCGAAAGAAAAAACAGACTTGCAAGAAGGTAATAACTCGAGTTCTTCTTCAAGCACAAAGCCTTCAGTCCAAAGAGGTAAAACAATATTTACTGCAAGGAAAATTTCTTCTCTATCCTCCAACCAGGGATAAAACTTTGCATGAGAGAGGAGTATCCCTAAATAAACATTGCTATCTTAGGGGACAAAACAAAGCTTTCTTTGCAACTCAGCAACGAAAATCGTTGTGCTTCGTCATCATTTCAACCACCAGAATCATGAAATGTCGTGTTAAAACTTAATCACTTGAGGCAGAATATTTCTGGACAAAACCAGAACCAAAGCACACCAGTTTCTTGCCTAGACATGGGCCATCAATGCCACTATGCCTACTAGATGAAAGCTGGGTTCCTTCTCAACAAGGAAAGGTCCACTATTTGGAACACAGTTCCTTAGATTGTAGGTCATGAAATTAACGTGACCAGTTTTACTTTATCGCTGTTTTTGTCTATGTTTAACCATAAGCGGTAGTTGAGGGGCCATTGCTTAAAATTATTATGAATTTTCAACTAAGAGATTGCAAAAATTAATTGCTGATTGACAGTATATTGACCACTAAAATATAATCCTGTATTTTTCAGATAAAAAGATTAGTATCGTGATATATATATATATATATATATATATATATATATATATATATATATATATATATATATATATATATATATATATATATATATATATATATATATATATATATATATTGTCACGATGCGTATCAAGTACCTGGTTATTACACAACTAATCTCAAGATTCAAAAATATACCTCACTTCAGCCAGATACCTGAACTCTCATAACATTAATTGTTACGACTGAGTACTCTAAAGGTAACAGTGATCCCTTAAGAAAAAACTTATTTATCAATCACTTGAAAAATCAAACTAAGTTCGTCAGAATATGTGTGAGGTATAAAAAATTAAACTAGAAATCTTCTAGAGTAAAAGGGCATCACTCCATCAAAAAACTCTAACTGTTTCCCTGGTCTTAATTCACTTTAGCAAAACTAAAAGAACAAAACATGTTTATCACTTTGCCTTATGCACACACAATCAATCCTATTCACTGGTGATCAATAAATGAAACACTGTTTTTCTAAAAATGTTAAATACAAAAATTTATTTTCAGATTCAAAGTTTATAACTAGAATTCACAATTAATTAGAATTCACAATCTGAAAAATTTACTATTAGTTGAAAATAACACAAAACTCAATGAATTCTTGAATTAAATTATGAAACAAAACTAATTCACAAAAACTTTATCAGGAATTTAAATTAATCAAGCAAAATTTAAACTATCAAGAATTACTCAAGATTTAAAAAGAAAATCTCAATAAATGAAATCAAGTATGCAATGTTAAATTAAGTATGCAATGTTAAATATGCAATGTTAAATTAAGTATGCAATGTTAAATTACCAAGAAATATTTACGATGCTATGTGAATAAATGTTACATCACAAACATAAAAAACGTGAAAATATAAAGAAATTGTAAATAGAAAAACACACAAAAATACACGTAAGATTTATCAATAATGATTTCACTTGTTCAAAATTTCCTAACTTATCACACCATAACCTCCTAACTTATCATACCATGGTATCAATAAGTAAAATTTCACGTTACCTTACACAACTTGTGAAAACCTCTGTAAATCACTTGCTGCAGCTGCGTTACACAATACACACTTTTTTACCAGGCGCCGTTACGAACTAAATAACTTTGCTAAATTCAGATCTCAAAAGTTAATGTTAAAAGTGACCACAAAAATTTACGTTAAAAGTAATCTCTTCCTAATTAGGAATGAGAGAGAGAGAGAGAGATATGGAACCAAATCGACTGGTCTCAGAAATCAGAATCAAACAAATTTTAGGATTCCAGTAATACGTGAAACAATTACATGATGTCATTAAAGCATTTTGGGTACGAGATACAAAAGTTCTAGAAGCAGGGAGGTGACGTCATTAAAGCGTTTTGGGTGCGAGATACAATGGAGAAGCTTCTAGAAGGAAAGTTACGTCATCCCAGCAAAACGTTTTGAACGCACCTTACAAAACATGACGTAATTGATCAGGACACGTATTCTTTCTCTCAAAGTGGCGAACGTGACTCAAACAATGCATGCAACAACATGAAATCACTCGTCTTGAGCCCGTATGGGACGAATCGGCGTTTGTTTTGCAAATCTGTCATCGCTAATCCAAAACAAAGCGTTCCCTCTTATCTCAACTGATGACAATTGAAATAAAACAAGCCTTGGTAGACACACACACGTGTTCACATACTACGCTATTACCAAGAAAGATATTCGTTCTAAATTACGTTACTATTAAAATTATAACAACAATTCTAAATTACGCTATCAAGTAATCATTAGTACTTTTGAGATCTGATGTCAAACTAAATATGACTCTTCAACAACCATTATCATTAAACATAACACATGAAAAAAGTAAATGTCAAAATTATAGGAGGATATACGTATTACAAGGCAACATCATGAAATTCCTCCCCCGAGAAGATTACTTATCCCGGGTTTGAATCCAACGATTCACAACGGGATAAATAATCTGCTATGACATTATCTTTTCCTGAAATGTGTTTAACACTTACATTATATGGTTGCAGGCATAAAGACCACCTGGTCAGTCTCATATTATTATTTTTCATCTTATTGATGAATGAGATTGGGTTGTGATCCGACAATACTAAAATTTCTTCATTCCTAGGTCGGTTCACATACACTTCAAACTTTTTCAATGCTGTGATTAATGCTAATGTTTCTTTTTCAATTGTTGAGTATGTTTTCTGGTGCTTTTTCAACTTTGAAGACATAAAACATACTGGATGTAAGATTCTGTTGTCATCTTTTTGAAGTAGAACAGCTCCAATTCCACAGTCGGATGCATCAACTTGTATCACAAACTTTTTATTGAAGTCTGGAGCTTGAAGCACTGGTCTTGAAGTTAATATGGCTTTAACCTTCTCAAATGATTCTTGACATTCTGGAGTCCAATCAAACTTTCTTTTAGGACTGGTTAAGTCAGTTAAGGGAGCTACTACGGCTGAGAAATTTGGACAGAACCGGCGATAAAATCCAGCCATGCCCAAAAATCTTTGTAGCTGTTTCCTCGTAGCAGGAGGGGTAGCCTTACGGATACCTTCTACATTAGCGTCAATAGGAGCGAGAAGGCCTTTTCCAACTTCAAATCCTAGGTACTGTACAGTTGCCTTTCCAAACTCACTTTTTTGTAAGTTGATTGTTAGTCCTGCTTCCCGAAGTTTCTTGAACACTTTCCTTAATATCTTCAGATGTTCTTCCCATGTATTAGAATAAATCACAATGTCATCAAGGTATACACCTACTCCTTCTATTGATCCTAGTAGTTGATCCATCACTCGCTGGAATGTTGCAGGTGCATTCATCAGACCAAACGGCAAAACAGTGTATTGATACAGTCCAAAAGGAGTAATGAAAGCTGACAGCAACTTAGCATTCTCATCTAACGGAATTTGATAATATCCTTTCAACAAGTCTATCTTGGAAACAAATTTGGCTTGCCCAATATTATCAAGTAATTGATCAATAAGAGGCAAGGGATAATTGTCAGCCACACTGATGGAATTCAGTTTCCTATAATCAGTACACATCCTAAATGAGCCATCTGGTTTCCTCACTAACACACAAGGAGAACTATAATGACTTGAACTGGGTTCTGCTAATCCATGCTGCAACAAATATTCAACTTCTTTCTTCAAAACATCTCGATGAAAAGGCGATAAGCGATAAGCTCTCATTTTAAAAGGTTTTCCATCTTCTCTGATCTTTATCTCATGCTTTGTCAGATTGGTACACCTAGGTACATCTGCAAAAATTTCAGGGAAACTTTGAATAACTTCACTTAATTCACTACTTTGCTCAACACTGAGATGTTTTAGTTTATCTTCCAAATTTTCTAATATTGAAGAATTGTTCATCTTGTTTTCAGCTCCTAATTCGTAGCCGTCATCGTCCTCTGTAGATGAAGTTGTTTGTGTTATTGACACTGTTTCAGTTTTAGTCTCTGAGAAGTAAGGTTTCAAAAGATTCACATGTATCTTCCTCTGTCGTTTTCTTCTTCCTGGTGTTTCAATCACATAAGTTCGATCACTTAACTTCTCTATTATCCTATAAGGACCTTGAAACTTATTGGTAAGGGGAAATCTTTTCACTGGTAAGAACACTAGAACTTGCTGTCCAATACTAAAATTTCTTAGCTTAGTTTTAGCATCATATTTCCTTTTCATTTTCTCTTGACTTATTTTCAAATTTTCTAAAGAGAATTTTCTAATTTCTCTTAATCTTTTCCTCAAGTTCTTCACATATTCTCCTTGGATTTCCTCTTGATTTTCTTCCCAATTCTCTGCAAGAATCTTCAATGGACCTCTAACTTCTATGGGTTGCAGGGGGGCTTTCTGAATGGTTTCATTCGGTTTTCCAGCTATCTGGCACGTGTGACACACTCTGCAAAATTTGCTAACGTCCTTGTGAAGTCCAGGCCAGAAAAAATACTTCATAACCTTCTCAACAGTCTTCCTGATTCCCATATGTCCAGACTCGTGCGCTACTGCTACAACTTGTTTTCTCAATGGATATGGAATCAAAATTTGATGATATTCACCCCATTCAGCATTTCCTGGTATATCTGCAGGTCGATGCTTCCTCATTAGCAATCCTTCCTTTAGATAATAACAGATAGAGGTTTGTTGCATCTCTTCTTGATCAACAACTCTGAAGAACAAATCAGCCAACGTTGTATCCCTCTTCTGCAGTTTCATTAGCTTCTCTCTTGTCACTTGACCAACTTCAAGGGCTGAACTCTCCATATCTGCTAACTCTGCTTCTACAGTTTCACTACTATCTTCAGGAACTCTTTGACTACTCGGAGTCTCTTCAATAACAACAGGATCCTCTTCTTCTTGGGAAATCTCTTCACTACTAACACTAGGGGAAACTTCACTTTCCTGGAACAGTTCTTCTAATCTTAAAGATCCTTCACTTGATTCTTCTAGTGCAGGTAAATCCTCAGTATCTTCACTTGCAGACATAGTTCTCTTCATACTCCTGGTAGTTACACAACTTGGAAACAGGTGGGGGTTTTTCTTTTCTAAATCTACCGTAGGACTAACCCTTAACGGGTTGTCTGTCACTATAGGACAAGGAACAAATGGTACACCACCAACTTCATTACCCAGTAAAACATGTACACCTTCAACAGCTAGTGAGTCCTTTACAGCAAAATCAACATTTCCTGTCACCAATTCACAGGACAAGTGCAAGCGGCATATAGGAGTTACCTCTTCTCCTCCTATACCCTTCAAAATAACTGAATCTCCGGTGAGATTCTTCTCCAACTGTGGGTGAGCACTACGAACTACCACACTATGGTTACTCCCCGTATCACGTAATACCTTGACTGGTACCTGCACACTTCCTCCTAGAGTTGTCAGCGTACCTTCATAGATATATGGCTTAAAAGCCTCCAAGCTGTTCAGCCACTCACTGCTTGAAGTTACATTTCCACTGGTTGCTAAACACTCTGCTTGTTTAGTCTCAGTCGTTCCCACACTGCTCCTTGTAGTTTGCTTCACCTGGTTACCTTTAACCACTTGACCAACTGGTTTGGTCTGCTGTTGTGTCTGATAACAATCTCGACTGTAGTGTCCTACTCTTCCACACTTGTAGCAGACAACATTAGTCTTCTGTATCTGTCTTGAAAACTGACTGGATGATGAGGATTTAACATTTAATTGCTGAGGGGTGTTACCTGACTTTGTATTGGCATAGCCACTAGAAGGATTTCCAGTTGTAATGTTCCTGAAATTTGGATGAGATCTGAAACCTGTGCGTTGTTGGTTCTGGTACTTGACATTATAATTTCTTTTGCTAGAAATTATATTA
>JANJGK010006662.1:0-15000 GCA_039081455.1 Macrobrachium rosenbergii
GACGGAATTAAAGGTTAGTCAACCAAATGTTACCGGAAGCTAAAACGTGACACTATCAGTTCAAGGAAGAATTTTTAAACCCCGAAACTTCTACGCTTACGATGAGAGAGAGAGAGAGAGAGAGAGAGAGAGAGTGAGAGAGAGAGAGAGAGAGAGAGAGAGAGAGAGAGAGAGATCCTGCATAAGACTTGATACCATAAAGTATTTGCTATGAGCAAATTGTGTCCCTGTAGATTTCGGAAATTGCTTCAAATATAATATTGAATTTCTAAGTATTCCAGTAATCAATCTAGCCTATATTTGTATTATCATGCTGTTACACTTTCATTAGTTAAATCTATCGTTCATAGGCCCATAGGCCTATCACCACCTTGAAACGCGCCAAAAATTAAATATCTAAAATAAAATATATTTCGATCACTCAAGCATTCAATATTATTTAAGTGAAGTATCGCTTTTTAAAGGGAGCCATGTTTCCTCTACAAGAAGTAGATCAACGATAAAATAAATAAAAAAAAAAAGGTCGTGTAAAAGACAAAAATGAACCGACCGACCAGAGTCTGTCTCTACTCCATAACGCCAGCGCTAGGTCACGTGACCATGACCCCAGAGATCAGTATTCTTTACATAAATAATTGAATAAATAAATAAACAAATAAATAAAAATAAATATATTTTTTCCTTTAAACCTAAAACTATGTAAATAGGGTTCTGAAACAAACAAAAAAAGTAAAAAAATGCGCCTAAGTTTCTTCGGCGTAGTCGAGTTTTCTGTACAACCGCTACAGCGTATAATCAAGGTCACGAAAATAGATCTATCTTTCGTGGTCCCGGTATAATATTGTGTAAGCCCCAGCCCATGAACTTTACCCACGGCCCGGTGGTGGCCTATCCTATATCGTTGCCAGAAGCACGATTATGGCTAACTTTAACCTAAATAAAGAAAAACTGAGGCTACAGGGCTGCAATTTGAATGTTTGAAGATTGGAGGGTGGATGATCAACATACTAATTTGCAGCCCTCTAGCCTCCTCAGTAGTTTTTAAGATCTGAAGATGGACAGGAAAAAGTGCGGACAGAATAAAGTGCGGACAGAGAAGTGCGGACAAAATAAAGTGCGGACAGAAAAGTGCGGACGGACGGACAAAGCAGGCACAATAGTTGTCTTTTACAGAACACTAAAAAAGGAACCAGTAATTTGTTCAAGTGAAGCGTAAGTGAAGTATCCAAAGTGTAACGATGGCTTAATAAGTCTTCAAAACAAATTGTCACTGATAAAACTTTAAATCGTTGCAAAAGAATCTGATATTTGTTTGTTTTTAATAAACAGATAAAAAAAATAAATAAATAAATAAATAAATAAATAAATAAATAAAATAAAGAGCTTAATAATGAAATTTCCAACGTTTCGTGTCAAAAACACTATGACCAGATCACAAACATCAAAACAATGGTACTACTACTACTACTGCAACTAATAATAATAATAATAATAATAATAATAATAATAATAATAATAATAATAATGCTTTTTGCAACAGCTGCTTGCTGTATGCAAATTAGGTTTAAAAAACCCTTATCCACAATGGCAATCATATTTTAATTCCTTAACAGCCAGGCTAAAGTAACTGATCATTTTTTGTCGAAGCCTCTAATAATATAATCAGGGGTTTGGGACCGACTTGGGAACGAAGTTTTATGACAGTTATCAAAGTGTATTCCGGGGATCATGGCCCACGTAAAACTATTTATTAAAATCCATCTGGAAGTTTTGGCTTCAGACTTTCACACAGAGAGAGAGAGAGAGAAGAGAGAGAGAGAGAGAGAGAGAGAGAGAGAGAGAGAGAGAGAGAGAGAGAGAGAGGACATATATAAACATAAATATAAATATAAATATATGGATACATAAATACATACATACATACATATAAACGTAGACAACCACATGAGAGGTGAAAATTAAAGACCAGGTACCAAGCGCTTTCGTGTATTGCGTACACTTCTTCGGGGTACATACATACAAACATACATATATTATATATAAAGATGGAGATTTCAAGTAAGTTCAATATTGGATCCCACATTTTCATCGTCTGACAAAAAAAAAAAAAACGAACAGTAGCTATTTCTCACTGAAGGCTTCTGGTTACAAAATGAAATTTTTTTTACCAGAATAATGTTCGTGTGAACAAAATAAATTCGTAGGATTTAATAAATTTACGAAACTGTCTCAAAATATTAGAGCGAATAATCTGTTGAATGAAATCAAAATATTTGGAAGCGAATCAAGATTCACGCAGGCCTGAATTAGTGACAGCATTTTGTTGCGCAGTCCATGAACAGGTCGTCAAGACAAGGAAGGTTTGTCTGTGACGAAGCAGAAGACGGAGGACACACGATGACGTCACACCTTCCCTGACCTCCAACAGATACAGCGAATGGACGTCATCTCTCCTCATAAGGATGAAAATTCCTCTGGCTAAACTCCCACTGACCAAATCACCGCTCACATCTGACCCCTTCAGGTCTGTTGCAAGTTTTACAGACATCCCTAACTCCACCCCTCCCCCCCTTTATTATTAAGAAGAAATGGGTATGAGCCACACCCTTTGCCTTCTCTAAGGGCTTAGAACTTACATCAAAGCATTATGACCCTTATGCCCAGACTATATTCTTAGAACTGAGCTTATTCCCTGGAACCTTCGCTTGTTTGCATACCGTTACACACAAAAGATGCGTCATTCCTTCAGATCATCCTCAGAGGCAATATTCCAGTCGACACGAGGCGTTTTTCCCCTTTCTGAAAAAGATAAACATCTAACTCACGTGTTTATGTTTATGTGTGCGTGTGAAGATGTTACATCCCTACCTGCCCGCTGCTTCTATGCAAACACGACTGCAGACGCTCTTAAGTATTTGCATACAAACTGGAAGCTGGGATTCCAGGATCCATGAATCCTGGAGCCTTTGCGGCGAAGAAGAGTAAACATCAACAGAGACGCAGCGTCAAGCGAAGGATTTTTTAATATCCTTCCATGTCACAGCTCCTGCATTCTGAGGACCATCCCAAGTCGGTATACAAACCGATTGAGTTAATGAAGAGTGATTGAAATTTGAGGCTAAAAAGCCAAGCGCTGGGGGAACTCATTCGGTCACTCACCGCTTCAGCCAATTAAAGGGGGAAGTTGAAGTGGTTGGACAGCAGGAGGAGGAAGGGATCCACAAAATAAAGGAGATGAAGTACATTGATCTAAAGGTGGAACTGGGAGAAAACTCCACAGTTGCATTAAGAAGTATAATATAGTCAGAGGGGTTGGACAGCAAGGCTGAAGAAAGGAAGCGGGAATGAAGGGAAAGTACAAGCATAAAAAATGTCTTAGCAAAAATCTATTAGTGAAATTACTCACTGCTGAACAGACTCAGTAAAAAAATGCATTAAGATTTTAAACGCTGTTGATTCAGACGATTTAAGGTGAATATTACATGGAAAAATAGAAAAAGGAAGTTTGTCATTGGTAGTAAATCTTACATGAAATGAAACAATGCTTTTGTTACCGAATCATTCATTAAGAATTTACATACGCCTATAAAGGACCTCATCCATTACAACATTATGTAGAGTTAAACGTCAAGCACTGATACACAAAGTTCCTTGCGCGCATAAACAAAGAACAATCAGTGAGTGTACTGAGACAGGAACTTAAAATAGGATACGTTAGAAAGCAGCTGTGACGCATTCACTTCCTCTGGGACAGAGCCCACGAAATCCTCCCTCGGTGCTTTCCTCCGCAGACAAAATAGCGGAAGACGATGTTATGGGCCTTCGGGGGCCATTGAGGGCCACCACGAGGAGGCCTTAGGAGAACCAGGAGGCCAAGGAAGGAAGGAAGGAAGGAAGAAAACAGGGAAACAGGAGGTGGTCGTGGAGGAGGAGGAGGAGGAGATTCGGAAGTACTGTAGCGCAGCTTTCACATAATACACGAAATATGAGTAAGTCTACACACATGGAGGCACTTTGGAAAGGAGCTATTAGGTGTGAAGAACTTATTTAAAATTACTTTAAGTTTGTTGTCACTGAGATGAAGGGAAGAGGGGAGGGGAGGGGGAGGAGACAGAAACGACTGGGCCACTTTCAGTGGCCAATGGCCGCCACTCATAATGGCCACTGTTTTCTAAAGGCTTGACTCCGCAGACAGACCCTAGACCTAGTGGTCGTTGTAGCTAATGTTAAAAATTTCAGTCAGCGACCGCAAGTAGCATGGGTTGGATGATAGTATGAAGCACTGGTTAGGACTTCCACTGAGTCGACGGCTTGTATTCAACATGTTGGTGATATGTGTGTGCAGTAAGTTCTAGACAGGTTTATGGTATGTTTTACTGTGGTGTGGAAGTACAGTACTCTGAGTCTATATAAGGCTATATAAGCTGTCAGTCCATCTTTTCCAGGACCACCTCTTCTTTTCCAAGATAAAACCCTCATTTCCAGGACCCACCCTTCCTTTTCCAGGACACACATTATTTTTCCAGGACCATCCCTTCTTTTCCAGGACCTACCCTCCTTTTCCAGGACCAACCCTTCATTTTCCAGGTCCCATCCCTCTTTTTCAGGGACCACTCTTCCTTTTCTAGGATCCATACCTCCTTTTCCAGGACACACCTCTCACTTCCAGGAACAACCCCTGCTTTTCCAGGACCCACCCCTCCTATTCGGACCCACCCCTCCTCCTCCTGGACCAACCCCTTCTTTTCCAGGACCCACCTCTATTTTTCCAGGACAAACCCCTTCATTTCCCAGGGCCAACCCCTCTTTTTCCAGGAACTACTCCTCCTTTTCCAGGACCCACCTTCCCCCAGCCCCCAGAAAACTCGCTTCCTCGGGTAATTTATGACTGTCGTCTCCCTATATATTGTGGCGTTTCGTTCCACTTGGAGGCTGAAACCGTCCCTTCCACATGGCTGCTAAATCAGATGGAGCTCCTCCTGGGTGCCTCGTTGCTGTCAGCAATAAAACCCGACCCCTCATCTGAAACTGCTGACAGCATGTCCACCGCCTTCCATGTTGGTTTTATAAAAACTCCCCCTCTCTTCTCTTCTCCCGCCCTCCTACCTTCCCTCCCCTAACCCCCTTCGTCTTGAAGCAGAATATTGGGGAATTTGACGGGACACCTTGCTTTGTAGGATGCTGGATCGCTGGAGAGGCCGTCTTTGGCCTAAATATGAAAATATTGAACTATTTAATGTTTTCTCGATTATAGTCATGGCAATTTCTGTCGGATATAAGATGAAAGTTTCAGTGGCAATTATGTTCAAGATTTATTTATTTATTTATTCATAATTTTTGTTTTCTGAGAGGCATACAAGCTTACTAAGATCACATATACAGCAGAGTTTAAGAATGAAATCTTATATTACTCTCCCTATTCTGTTTAGGAGAATTTTCTTGCATACATATATTAGCATTTGCTCCTTAATTATAGCCCAGGTATATTGCAGTT
Organism: Macrobrachium rosenbergii; assembly: GCA_039081455.1. Lineage (NCBI taxonomy): Eukaryota > Metazoa > Arthropoda > Malacostraca > Decapoda > Palaemonidae > Macrobrachium > Macrobrachium rosenbergii. Next base: position 5,495 of record JANJGK010006662.1, read on the forward strand.
CGTCCCTCTTAGCATACCAGAATAATTACCTATTCTCATAAGAACGAGGGATGAAATTAATATTGTTGCTTAATCTCTGTCTGAAGTATTAACATGAATCAGTTTTATACAAGGAGAGAGAGAGAGAGAGAGAGAGAGAGAGAGAGAGAGAGAGAGAGAGAGAGAGAGAGAGAGAGAGAGAGAATTACGTCAATGAATACTAAGAAGGGGAGATGATACGTCCTTTTTAACCTGGTGCTACAGACTTACCTTTGCAAAAGAGGGGAAACGCTGATTAAATCTTCACGAGACATTCGTTTTGGAATTATCCAAACACAAACAAAATGAGAGAGAGAGAGAGAGAGAGAGAGAGAGAGAGAGAGAGAGAGAGAGAGAGAGAGAGGATATGCAAACCAAATGCTGGGGGGGGGGAAGGGGAGGAGAAAGAGAGAGATACCGCAGGAGCTAACGATCCTCCTGATGAACAACTCCCGCCAGTGATCATGAAAAGAATCTCTTTTTCATCAAAAAGAAAAAAAATGAAATAAACAGAAAATAAGAAGAAAGTAGAATGTCGACTCTTGACAGAGTGAGCCGAAGGAAATGAAGAGACAAGGAAGGCTTCAGAATGGAGACTGACAATTGGGAAGATTGTTATGACACCCGTTACCTTGCAAGGGAGAAGAGAGGAAGTGGGGGTAGGAGAGGGGGAAGAGAGGCCCCCTCCAAAAAAAAGGTGGCCCACAAAGCAAAGAAGTGTCAAGGGAAAGAGGTTTATAAGACACTGGTTCTTACCATCTATGGAATCAGCTGCTTAAGTAAAAATTACAATCAGCTGTTTAACCAAAAATGACAATTCATATGTTTAACCAAAATTGACAATCGACTGTTTAAATAAACCTGAGAGTCAGAATCAGTTGTTTAAGTAAAAAGACAATCAGCTATTTAACCCCAATATGACAATCAGCTGTTCTGTTTAAAATGACAATCAGCCATTCCTCTCTCTCTCGCCCCCCCCCCCCCCCCCCCCTCCACTCTCTCTCTCTCTCTCTCTCTCTCTCTCTCTCTCTCTCTCCTCTCTCTCTCTCTCTCTCTCTCTCTAGCCTCGTAGCCTGTAGAATGCATCTAGTTCACAACAGGAAAACCCGAGTTCGATTCCTGAACAGGACGAGGGGGAGCAGATAGACGATTTCTCTCAATATCCAGTGTGCCTCTGTTGACCTAAGATGAGAATGATGTAGCTAGCTGTTAGACGACTGTCTTGAGTCGCAGCTGGGTTGGAAAGAGAAAAAGAGAGGAGGCAGATAATTAGAGATGAAGTTCACCGCTCTGTCTAAATGTGGATATGCCTCGTCGGGGTCGGAAGGGCCTCGATTGAGGAAGTTTGTCACATTTTGCCTTTTCTCTCCCTTTCTGGCGAACAATAACGAAAACAGGAGAGGTAAACAAAAGTCTTTTGTTTATGAGGAAAAGGCAAATTTATGTCCTAATCACAACAAGGAGGCAGAGTAATGGAACACATCATTTATATATCGGTGAATCAACTAAAAACCTAATGGCTTGGAAACACGTTACCTTCGAATTAAATCATAAAAAAACAATTAAAGATCGTATATTATATTCCACTGGGGCAGGATGTAATGAGTATCAAAGTATCAATATATATCTAGATTTAATTACCGAGTGTTATTAATATTCAAGAAATCCGCAACTTTTATCCATTTCAAATACAGATCATGTCGCTCTTTGTATCCGGGCGCATGCGCCAACGACACCGGCGAATTTGAAGAGATTCGGGGAGATAAATCTTGCATGAATAATAAAGTGTTGTCACGGAGACAGACTCGATGAGAGCAGAGAAATAAATGATAAGGAGTCTGGAGTTTTATTTTCACTTCAAGTCGGTAACGTAAAATTTACGTTCAAAATACATTACCCCATCCTAGAATTTATTGACAGTATTTACGGACAGAACCTATTATCAGAATTTATTGAGAGAATTTACTGACAGAATTTATACACTGAATTTACTGACAGAATCCCTCCCTCCCACCAAGTGTTAAGGCTGAATTAATTGACCTCAATAATAAGATTCTGATGAAGCGTCACTGATTTTGGCAGTTGTTGTTTCGCTGCTCTGTGTGGAAATTTGAGTTTGACTCTCTCTCTCTCTCTCTCTCTCTCTCTCTCTCTCTCTCTCTCTCTCTCTCTCTCTCTCTCTCTCTTCTTTTTCAGCCTTTCGTAACACGTGATATGCTATCAGTTAAGTTACTAGGTGACACGAGACCAAAGCATAGTGAGAAGTACAGTGATGATGGAAGTAACAGACACTTCAGTTATAATGGGTTTATAACGAAGGCCTTTGATGAAGCCCTCCCTTACCAGTCTCCTCTCTCTCTCTCTCTCTCGCCATTTTCAGTCCTTCACCTTGTCTTCTGGCGTCCTCCTATGCGGGTTTCCCCATTCAGTTCCTTCCTTTCACGTCCACTTTCGGATAACTCAAGAGTCCATCGCTTGGGGACCCCCTCCCCATGTCCCCACTCCCTCACCTCCCCCCCCCATCCTCCTTTCGATATAAACCGCTGTTGAGATTAATTCATTTCCTGCTAAATCATTTCTACCCCGCTTTGTTTGGCTCCTAGTTTGCTAATCGCTTGATCTCAGCAGTTTGGGCCGCGAACAAGTCTGCGGGCTCTGTCAATTCGTATTGGTAGTGTTTACTTCTGCTGTTCAACTCCACTGACTTTCCACTGAACTTCAAGAGAATTAATTTGCATAATACTGCTTTCAATATCACAGTTATATTTGTGAATGAAGACTGGAACACATCGTGATCTATTAGCCAGGTTCAATAAAAGTGTCCTGACAAACATGTTTACAAATTAGGGTTGACTAATCTTCTTTACAAAATTAAAGGCCCTTTTCATGAAAAGGTGCGCTTGTTACCTGCTTGAAAAAAGTATGTAGAGCTCTATTCCTGCCATAAACTGAACTACTGTAATTAAATTAATTCGTATTTGTTATTTTTTTTTTTTGGTGAAATGATAACATCCAAAGCCAAAACAGATTCGTTTCTGTCATCTACAGTTTTGTTGACAGTGTGTTAGCTCTTAAAAACCTGAAGTTTCTAAATGATAGAGGTTTCAAGAACTATTAGTAGTTTTCCACCCTGATATGAGACCGGGGATCCTGGAAGACCTATCAGATCTCAAAGTGTATAGATTCATAGTTTTTAACTAATGAAGGTAAATTTATGCTTATGTAAGAACAAGTGTCATTTACACACACACATACACACACACAAACACACACATACACACACACACACAAACACACTCAAAATGCATTATCAAGTATGAATCAAAGTTGGCTTCTTTGACATGGAAGGGACCCATTGCCGCTGAACATATACACTATCAAGTTCCATATTGATTTTGATTATGATTTTTGGTGACATTGTTGCTCTGAGATTCAATAGGATTCAATTCCATGGATAGTAAATATTTTTATGAAATGAGATTTTAGATACTGTTGGGTATCAGGTTGCCTTCTGGGTATTCTACAAGTGTGTAGTTCCGGAAAGTTGCTTTTCACGATGAAAAGGGGTATACGGATAATTATTGCTGAGCGGGACATCTCTGGGGATACAGCACTTCCGGACCAATGTTTTGGTCTCTTTGGGTTGGAAATCTTACTGAAAATCTCGAGTTTCTGGGGCGATGCAGTAACACCCCAACTTGCATTATTAAATTAACTACCACAAAGGACAATGCCTTGTAAGTAAGTACTATAAGGATATTATTCATTATTCTACTGTGAACATTCGACATTACTGATAAGGAAATCATTTTATCGAAACACACACAAACAAGCACACACAAACCCGTAACAAAAGCCGAACGGGAGAGGTCTAGGGAAGAAGTACCATACCATAGGCTCTAATCTAAGCAGTGGGAGAGACCCACCTCATTTATGACAGGGAATTTGTGACAAGACTTGAGGGCTGTAGCTCTTTATAACCCAAGGTAAAATGCGAGTGAAATAAATGTGCTAAAGTATAAGTGGAGAGAGAGAGAGAGAGAGAGAGAGAGAGAGAGAGAGAGAGAGAGAGAGAGAGAGAGAGAGAGAGAGAGAGAGAAGCCCTTCAGTTTCAATGGCAGATATTTACACGGAATAATGAATACTCACGTCTGTTGTCTTTTTATCCCTCATATCTCCCTCTCCCTCTCTTTCCCTCGACCATAACAGCGACCCACAATAGTCCACTAACAACTAGGTACATAATTCACTGCTCAGTTCAGCAGAGGTATACTGATTTTAGGGTATGGTCCCCAACCTTTATGCTTTCCTTGTCTAGTTACGGAATCGAACTCTGGTTATTCAGTTTGTGAACTGAATGCTTTGGCACTGCGCTACTAGAGAGAGAGAGAGAGAGAGAGAGAGAGAGGGAGAGGGGGGCGGGGGGGGAAACGTGGGGAGCAATTTATTTACATATTTTTACTGTATTTTGAGAATATAGACTTGCTGGTAATATTGAGAGAGAGAGAGAGAGAGAGAGAGAGAGAGAGAGAGAGAGAGAGAGAGAGAGAGAGAGAGATGGAAATATTCCAAAAAGGAATTACATTCAACTATGAATAGGACGACAGACAAAGTAGTTCAAATTACATTACTGTCCACAAATAACACTTTTTACTGTGCTTTAAAAAGTATACAGGCTTGATGGGGATACTGAGAGAGAGAGAGAGAGAGAGAGAGAGAGAGAGAGAGAGAGAGAGACGTACAGTTCATTTACACATTTTTATTGTATTTTAAGAATAATATAAACTTGCTGGTGATACTGGAGAGAGAGAGAGAGAGAGAGAGAGAGAGAGAGAGAGAGAGAGAGAGAGAGGAACGATTTAATTACATATTTTACTCTATTTTACGAAGAATATAGACTTGCTGGTGATACTGAGAGAGAGAGAGAGAGAGAGAGAGAGAGAGAGAGAGAGAGAGAGAGAGAGAGAGAGAGAGAGAGAGAGAGAGAGAGAGGGAGTGTTCAAAAAAGGTAACGCCACTTTTGATACCCTTGATAATGAAAACTACAGAAATTTACGTTATTTTGTGGACTCCAAGCCCATATCCATCAAACTTATGAATCCTTGGTAGCTTTTTCATTCTTATGTTTATATATCGAAATATTCGCTTTCAAATAGTTACCTAAGCCAATCCAGTTGTATGTATTAAGCATGATGGATTTTTAGCTGAGATGCACTCTGATTATCTCATTCTGAATGATGTCTTCAAACAACATAGTAAATTATCTCGAATCTTCTCTTATACAGTAGAGTTGTTTATGTTTATCTGATGGTAACGGAATACTAACAACTCAGACATTTCAGGGTAAATAAAGAAAAAACTTTCTTGCCACTTGTTAGAAATTAATGCGACAAACCATTGCTGTTATTAGCGGAAACCGATGTTACAATTACCTTTCCATTAAAATACTAAAACCTTTAATTTTCTCTATGAATATCATCACCAACTGGTCATTTCAGCCTGATCACCCTGTCTGGATTTAAAAGGATATGTCAAGGCAGTTATAACAAGAGCAGCAAATGAATATTCAAGTTTTCACAAGTCCAGCAGGTTGACAGTGATGTAATCAAACCAAAGAGTAATTTCGTCCAGCCAGTGAGTGGTTCAATCAAACCAAAAAAAGAGATTTTATCAAACCGAATTAATAAAATAAGTCACATCTGCTACCTTCAGATAACCTTTGAACAGGACCAAGTGACAATAGTTGAACAGCCAGGTGGGAAGAGACCCACAGGAAGCTATGAAGAACAAAGAGAACGATTTGCCACATACTTAACATCCAATTTGTTACATTGCAGCCAAAATAAAGAAACAAAATTCATGAGAAAGCCAAGAGGGTAGAACCATCGTTCAGTGGAATAATGGTTTACTCACACCTGAATATCGCCAGAACTCATAGCACTTAAAACATGGTTATTATGATGGACTTACCTTGCCAGAGTAAATATGTTTTGCTCAAGCAAAACATATTTACTTTGTATATACTTCTGAGCCACAAAACACTAGAGCTCTCATAACACCATAGTACAGTATACATAATGTTTGCTATAGGCTTTGGAAGGTTATTTGAATCTGAATTATCATTGTCATTGATGTAACATTACAGATTCTTCACAAATATAACCATGAATATTATACCGCTACCATCATCATCATCATCATTACATTTGGCAAAACCTTATGACTGATCTGATATATATATATATATATATATATATATATATATATATATATATATATATATATATATATATACATATATATATATATATATATATATATATATATATATATATATATACACATATATATATATATATATATATATATATATATATATATATATATATATATATATATTATTATGATTAGCAAGAATTCGCTAGCAAATTGCCTCCCCCCCCTCCTTTGTTGTTGTTGGTTCTTCTGTTGTGTTTCATTTACTGCCAGCCGGCCGATCGATAGACCATCTGTCTATCGACTTAAAAACAGGGGTTTAAAAGATTAAAGGCGCTCCCACTTTTGATAAAGATCTTTCCTTCGAGGCAAAAGTAATCTGGCTTGAGTGTTTCTCCTACAGGCCAAAACCTCCCCTGCGGGCAGCAGGTGCAATGAGTCAAACATCTGTGTTGGGCGCACCCCCTGCTCCATAGGAGGGGATAAAAAGCAAAAGCCCACGAGGTCTCGACACACACGCGGGCTGGAAGATATGGAATGAAGACGTCCTCAACACCTGGCCCCATCGATGCCCCTGCATCCTAACCACGTGGCCCTTTCCAAAGTATACTTTTCCTCGTGCCCTTCGACCGTATTCCAAGTGTTCTCTCCACCGCTGGCCTGCCTCGAGCCCACACGCCATTGCTTGGAGTTTCGAGGAGTCCCCATCGCCTTGCCCCTTTGCGGAAGCCCTTGCATCTCACCACGTGGAAGAAACTCGTCCTCGGAAATCGCAAGTCATCCACGGACCGCCTTCTACGTGCCCTTGGAAAATCTGCTAAGGTAAAGTGCCCTGGAAGAGCCCCATTTCAGTCACGGTTTTGTCTCGTAAAATTTGCTTAAAGGGAAAGCCAGAAATCACCCTTGTCTAATGTCCGTGCACCTCTTGCATCGGCAGTATTAATTCTTTATTACTCCTTTGGCACCCTCAGTGCAGCTTCGAATTCATTATTCTTTTGTCTGTTTTTATTACTGGCGTATAATGTGCATATCTCTCATTTCAGAGGGATCCTATTTCGTGGAAGCTTCTTGGACTGTGGCTGGAATCCCCCAGTTTCATTCAATCTACTTGAGTTCCTCTTTCCCGTACTAATGTCATTTATGTAAATACACTACTTTAAATGTGCCCACGTGTTTTACGTAATATTTCCCTCAGTAACCAGAGCCCTATGCTCATATGAAATTCTCCTTTGTTTTCCTCTTTTTTTACGTTTTCCCGTACCCACGAAGTCAGAATCACAAGGCTAAATTACCTTAAATTGTTGCTACCTGTCTCACAGAGCATATTTCAAACTAAAACCACGGAAAAACGTAAATATATATATATATATATATATATATATATATATATATATATATATATATATATATATATATATATATATATATATATATATATATATATATATATATATATACATATATATATATATATATACATATATATATATATATATATATATATATATATATATATATATATATATATATATATATATATATATATATATATATATATATATGACTTTTTATCACATCACCGTGATTCATATACAATCAGAAAGCTACAAACGTCCTTTAATATCCAATTCACTCTACCTCGGAAATAATATATTTTCATATATGTTACCGAAGGGGAATTTTTTAGTTGATAATAAGTACGCCGTCTCGTGGGCTCGAACCAACTCAGGACAGGAACTCAGGACTACAGGGACGCATTAACCCAATCGGTCACAAGAGAGGTATAAGTGGATATCGGCTCCCATCAACTCACCCGTCGAACTCAGGTGTTTTGCATTTGGAGACGATATCCACCCACCTCTGCCATGTTGACTGTGTAATGCATTTGTCGCACGCAGCCATATTATGACTTTTTATCACATCACCGTGATTCATATACAATCAGAAAGCTATAAACGTCCTTTAATATCCAATTCGCTCTACCTCGGAAATAATATATTTTCATATATGTTACCGAAGGGGAATTTTTTAGTTGATAATAAGTACGCCGTCTCGTGGGCTCGAACCAACGAAGGACAGGAACTCAGGACTACAGGGACGCATTAACCCAATCGGCCACAAGAGAGGTATAAGCGGATATCGGCTCCCATCAACTCTCCCGTCGAACTCAGGTGTTTTGCATTTGGAGACGATATCCACCCACCTCTGCCATGTTGACTGTGTAATGCGTTTGTCGCACACAGCCATATTATGACTTTTTATCACATCACCGTGATTCATATACAGTCAGAAAGCTACAAACGTCCTTTAATATCCAATTCGCTCTACCTCGGAAATAATATATTTTCATATATGTTACCGAAGGGGAATTTTTTAGTTGGTAATAAGTACGCCGTCTCGTGGGCTCGAACCAACGAAGGACAGGAACTCAGGACTACAGGGACACATTAACCCAATCGGCCACAAGAGAGGTATAAGTGGATATCGGCTCCCATCAACTCACCCGTCGAACTCAGGTGTTTTGCATTTGGAGACGATATCCACCCACCTCTGCCATGTTGACCGTGTAATGCATTTGTCGCACGCAGCCATATTATGACTTTTTATCACATCACCGTGATTCATATACAATCAGAAAGCTACAAACGTCCTTTAATATCCAATTCGCTCTACCTCGGAAATAATATATTTTCATATATGTTACCGAAGGGGAATTTTTTAGTTGATAATAAGTACGCCGTCTCGTGGGCTCGAACCAACTCAGGACAGGAACTCAGGACTACAGGGACGCATTAACCCAATCGGCCACAAGAGAGGTATAAGTGGATATCGGCTCCCATCAACTCACCCGTCGAACTCAGGTGTTTTGCATTTGAAGACGATATCCACCCACCTCTGCCATGTTGACCGTGTAATGCGTTTGTCGCACGCAGCCATATTATGACTTTTTATCACATCACCGTGATTCATATACAATCAGAAAGCTACAAACGTCCTTTAACATCCAATTCGCTCTACCTCGGAAATAATATATTTTCATATATGTTACCGAAGGGGAATTTTTTAGTTGATAATAAGTACGCCGTCTCGTGGGCTCGAACCAACTCAGGACAGGAAATCAGGACTACAGGGATGCATTAACCCAATCGGCAAAACACCTGAGTTCGACGGGTGAGTTGATGGGAGCCGATATCCACTTATACCTCTCTTGTGGCCTATTGGGTTAATGCGTCCCTGTAGTCCTGAGTTCCTGTCCTGAGTTGGTTCGAGCC
>JANJGK010006662.1:17500-35802 GCA_039081455.1 Macrobrachium rosenbergii
CACTAAAGGTATGTTTGACCAATAAGGAGGATTGGGTTGTGTCGGTTATTCACCAAATACCCAAGAGTCAGATGAGTATGACTAATTCAAAGATGGATAATAATGGATGATACTGATTCACTGTGGCCTTCTTTTAGCAATATATAACTCATCAGTTCAACGGCTGGTTTAATTTGTTTTAATTTATTGATAGATCAATTATTCCATAATGCCTGTCATTTAGTTTACTAAAGATTATGGGTTTAAATGAGTAACATATCACTGAAAGGAACGGCTATATCTGACCCATTCATAGTGACTGCAGCTTTGGACGCCCAGTCATCATTATCCTAATTTACTTTAATACCTACATGAGCAGGAACCAAACATACTTCAACACTGATAACAGACTTGTATAATTTGTGGACTGAAAACTTAATTTAAGTGAAACTTTTGAAGGACACTTTAGGAGGGCTTCTAAAGCAAATCTAGTCACTGAAAATTATATAATTTTGCTGTGGCATGTTCTTAATTATTTCAACTACTGACTATATTGCAGACTATTCTGATGTGAAAAGATACATTGCTAGGTAATTAAAAATAGCTTGTTTCATTAGAAGATAACACAGCAATTCCTATACCAGAGGTGTTAAAGAATGAGGGGCTAATGAAGGAAAGCAGAGTGATATGCAAATAAAGTATATATACAGATAAGGAGGTTATAAAAAAAGATAAGCATGTAACCAGAGTATGTGAAACATTCTTTAACTATCCAAATTTCAAAATATCTAATCGCAAGTACTTTCCAGCTGTAATAACCCACAACTAATATACTGTAGTTTCATGGCTCCCTATACAAACAAGATTAACCAACTGAAAAAGGCACAGAGTTATTTTCATACTATTAACTACTAACAAAAAATTACACACTAGAACATCCGCTATATGGACAATTAGTGGTCTGGCCTCATGATAAGTAACAAAATCCATTACGTAACAAAGACCGGACAGTATAGCTTACGCAGTACAGTATCCTTGGATCGGTGCTGTAAGTGTTGCAATAGTGTAAAAATCTGCCATTCTTTCCTCCCTTTCCAGTTATGAACAATTAATTCTTTGTGAGTTTTAATGAGCACCTTGTGAACTGTTAAATGCGAGAAAGGAGGAAAAGGAGAGGCCATTCACTCAAACCCACAGACCACTAGCGGATCCGGGGCGGTGGGGGCACCTGAGCACGTGGCCCCCCATGAAAAATGATAAAATAATAACATTGAAGATTTAGATAACAATAAGAAATATAAAAATGGGAAAAAATTAAAAATCTATAATAGAAATAATAAAATTGAGAGAGAGAGAATATACAGTATATATATATATATATATATATATATATATATATATATATATATATATATATATATATATATATACTTATATATATATATTATATAAATATATATACAGTATATATATGGTGTATATGAAAATTGGTGACCTCCCATGAAATTTATCTGGATCCGCCAGTGCCACAGACTTATACAAAGGAAAGTACACAGGCAAGATAACTTTTTTGTCCCAATTGGAGCTGGGCGCCCTCTACATAACCTGTTAGCCACTACAGGTCCCAAGGAGATTTTAGTATACTATACCATATCAATAACAATATTTCTTTAGTGCATCTTTATTAATCCTGAATGTACACAGACTCACACAAACGGAGATTTTGTTAATATATTTCTTAGGGTTTTCAAGCCGCGATATCAAATGGGAGTCCAAAACAGAAGCTGCTAACTCCATAAAAGCAGACAAATGCACATAATCATATGCAGTACATACGATCCGCTTTCATTATGTCTGTGTGCATTTCTGCATTATTTACTGTATTCAAGACACTTCTCAAATCAAACCGTCATTATTGGCACCAAAATGAAAGAATGAGTTATTATAAAACTTGTTAAGGTGGTTAGATCAGCAAGACTCAGAATGTCTCAGCGTACCACCTCCTTCCAACATTTGTAACATTAAAAAAGGTATTACATATCTTTTGTGCCCACTCCTAATGAAATACATGTTTTGTTTTGCAACATTCATCTTTTTCGGAAAACTATAGAAAATATACAATCAAAATAATGTGCATACATAAAAATAAATAGAACAGTGGCAATCTTGGATGTGGTAGGCAGGGTTATGCTGTTCGCAAACGTTATCACCTGAAAATTTTATACTGATTTATTGTCATGTACTGTATAATTGTAACACCTGTATGTGTATATTATCCAGTACTCCCCTGTTTACCCGCAATAATACATCCAAGGCCCTTATGGATATTGGAAGTTTACAGATTTGGTGAAAAACACTACGGATATAAAACAGTAAGATTTTCCAACTTTTATCACTACACAGTGCCACATTCACTATATAGTCTTATTAACAACAAACAATACACTGTAAAATACTGTACAGATATAAAACCATAAATATGACTGTTACTAAGACACACTTCTAAACCAGGGAAAATTAGAACCTGTCCGTTTTGATGTTACTCTAATTTTTAATGTTGAATTCAGAGGCTTGTATTCTAAATTTTTTTATAATGCTTAAGTATGTAAAAAGTGGCTCCAGCTCCTTTTATAAATTAGCTTGCTATCCTGTAAATAAGCACCAGTCCTGATATACTATCAACTGATTACTGGTCTTCAAGTTGGAAGCATGTTATACAGTAGGTCAACGACTTCAAGAATAATAAAGAATGAAGGTCATCACAAAGCAACACAGGAATCTCAAAATTTGTAGAAATGGGAATGAATAAAAAAAAAACCCATGGCTTATGATGCCCTAGGTCAAGCTGGTGGGATGAGGGGAGGGGGCTCTTTGCTTCGGGCAAGTAATGACTATGTGTTCTATGTTGGGTAAGGCTAGGTCATGATACATCCTCGCATTTCAAAATGTGTCCTATTCCTCCAGCTGAATGTCACAGGTACTGTACAGGGTCCCTTACAACTGTTAGGGTGGTGGGGAGGCGGTTATAGTAGGTTCCAGGGTAGGTTTTACCTGCATAAACAGGGATTGTCGGTGAAAATGACTAGGAAACAATGTTAAAGAATTAGGAAAACAAATATTTTCTTTTTACAAAATTGTATGGATTAATACAATTTAAAAATTAAAAACTAAACCCATTTACTGTGCATTTCCTACCACATTGCAAAATAAAAAAAATAGCTACTGGCAAGATATAAATGAAGACCTATGAAGAAATCGTCAGCAATTACAGACAAGTCTTAAAATCCTTAGTCAAGTCCATAACTTTTTCCACTCAACAAAATTTCAACTGATTACTTGCTGTTAAGCTAAGATACAAGATACAGGGCTCAGCTTAAAACTAAGGTTTATTTAAATATCTGTCGGCCAAGATTGCCTAAAATAAATATATATTTATGGCTTGACATTCACCGAATGGCCTAAAGGGTAGCCTATCAAAAGACGCCATTAATAAAAGAAAATAACTGAATTTTGCTGTGAATGTATTTAACATTTTTAAGGTAACTTGGATTAGCGCTCTTGCCATGGTTACATACATTGTTATTTCCACAGTAGCGGTGCGATGGAGAAAAACAAAGGCATCAGCAAGCTATTTTAACTGCCATTTTACCTCAGTGATAATTATGTTCCTACAACCAATAAGTGTTACTTAAAATAAATAAAAGGTCGTACCCTGACCTGGACCCTTGGGGGGAGGAAGGGCTGCTTAAAAGTGGTTCAGAGGCATATTCCAACAGGAATGCATCCTAACCTAACTTATCCTAAGGCCGTGCCCTGACAAATTTACGAAATTATGAGTCCTGCAAAAAGTGGAAAGAAGAAAAAATCTTTGAATAACTGGCAGGTAGTGTTATTTTTGGAGGTTTTAAGACAAACTGAACTACTTTTATACGACATTAATTTTCGTTGAAGGGTCACACCGGCAGGTAAAACTACTGCACTCTGCTCTACATAGCCTGTTCACCATTCCCTTCACTTAACCATAACCAAGTGGTCTGCAACCCAACAGCATCACATTGTAAAAGCTCTCTGTAACATCAGTCTAAGGTGGGCTGTACATATCTCATCCAGAGAACGTACCCAGACAGCCTATGATTCACCATAGCCAAGAAATTTAATATCAAACCATTTCAGAAAAAAAAATGTTCACAGCATTTAAAGCTAAGTCTTTATAAAAAAAAAAAAAATGAATGATCCACGTAGGTCCGAACCAAAGAAATAGTCAGCCTAGGCGGACACAGCCTATTCAGTCTTATAACACATCTGTCCTGTTTATTATTATAAAGGCGGAATATAATTTTTAACCTTTAACCCAAGCGGTTGTGTATGCATAAGAAGAACTTCGATATTACCATAAAAGCTGCTTCTTTTTATACAAAAATTTAATAGTTTTAACATCCCCTCAAACAACATCAAATTGCTCAGCCTAGACGTCGAGTCATTATTTACTAAAGTCCCGATTGCCGACGTGTTGTCTTTCTTAGAGAGGAAGTTACAACCATATGAAGACCATTTTCTTCTTGGCATAGATAAAACTTTAAAACTTATCAACCTCTGTGTAACTAACAACGTGTTTTCTTTCAATGGTAATTTTTACAAACAAAAATTTGGCTGTAGCATGGGAAGTCCCCTATCACCCCTTCTAGCAAACTTGTATATGGAATATTTCGAAACAGAACTTTTGTTGTCTATCAAACCCCGTAATATGATATGGCTTAGATACGTAGATGATATCTTTACTTTCTGGGACAATAGCTGGGGAGACTTTAATGAATTTTTTAATAGGCTAAATTCGCTAGTTCCGACCATAAAATTTTAAATAGAATGGGAAAAGGACGGAAAACTGCCGTTCCTAGATGTACTGATCATAAGAGAACAGTACAGATATGCATTTACAGTATACAGAAAGCCCACCTTCGCTGTTTCCTACATTCATTTCTTAAGCTACCACGACGTCTCCGTAAAGATCATGGTAGGGTGCAACTTATTCCTCAGAGGACTTAGGATATGTTCAAATTGGTACCTAGACAAAGAATTCAACACGATCCGCCAACACCTAACGCAACTGCTCTATCCACCACACATTATCGAGAGGGCTATTAACAAAGCGAATAAAATATACTATAGAGGCCCCACTCACAACAGACAAATAGATTTCAACAACAAAATAAAGCTTCCGTACGACGAAAACATCCAAAAAGCCACGGAACAACTCAGGTCTAACAGTCCCTTCATTTTCCACTATCCCAAATCCATCGGGAGTTCGCTCATTAACGTATACTTAAATAACAAAGGGGAAGAAGCCGGAGTTTACAAGATACCGTTTAGCAATTGTAATGACATTTATTTGGGAGAGACAGGTAGATCGCTCTCGCAAAGAATAACAGAGCACAAAAGATCAGTATGTTACGCTTCGGAGAGTTCGGGGATTTTCCTACATATCAGAAATACAGGACATGTCATAAACTGGAGTGGGGCGGAGCTGGTTTTCAAAAGTAGCTGTCCCTACAAAAGAAAGATGCTGGAATCTGCTATCATCAATCAAACCAACAATATGAACTTGTCAGGAGGACATTGGAAATCGGACGACATCGACGCTTTAATCCTCAGACCGCTCCTGAAGAAGATGGCCCAGGAAACACGACCTCCAGAATCGTCGCCAAACGGGAGTTAATGAGGCCAAAAACCACTAGGGAATTGGTTATTCTCCTCCTTCTTAGGAAACGGTTACCTGCATACCATCTTAATGCCACACCCATATATGCTTTGTATATATACCCTTGTAACATTTCATCTGTCCATATTCTACCAGTGAACAGGAGCACAGAAGCAAGTGCCCGAAATATATGGTTGCAACGTTTAAATAGTGTTTTATGGGCCTTCTTATATTCATATTACACTGTGGTATTACAGGAAAAGACATTCATATATATATATATATATATATATATATATATATATATATATATATATATATATATATATATATATATGTATATATCTATATGTATATATATATATATATATATATATATATATATATATATATATATATTATATGTGTGTGTTGGTTGTAAGTAATAGCCTGAATCTCACAACAATAAATGTAGCAGCGTTGATACTGGTGTAGTTAGGTGGAAGAGATTTATTTATTACAGCCAGCAGCGATTTTTCTAATGTGTGTTTACCTTGATCTAACAGCAACAACATCATATCTAAGGAAAATGGAATATATATATATATATATATATATATTTATTTATTTATATGTATATATTACTCCATTTTCCTTAATTATCTGAATATATTGTTGTTACTGCTAGATAAAGGTAAAGCACATCACAAAAATCGCTGGTGGCTGTAATAAGTAAATCTCTGCCACTAAACTACAGTATATCAGTAGCAACGCTGCTACATTTATTGTTATCAAATTCAGGCTATTACTAAAGTAACAACGGACATCAACCAAATCCCACCATCCTAGATAATCTGTGTGGCTTTTTCATCTTAGTTCTGACAATAATTTACACGTGACATTTTTATACTCTAAAATATTAAATCTTAATTTACACGTGACATTTTTATACTCTAAAATATTAAGTCTTCATTTACACATGACATTTTTATACTCTAAAATATTAAATCTTAATTTACACGAGACATTTTTATACTCTTAAATATTAAGTCTTCATTTACACGTGACATTTTTATACTCTAAAATATTGTCTTAATATACACGTGACATTTTTATACTCTAAAATATTAAATCTTAATTACACGTGACATTTTTATACTCTAAAATATAAAGTCTTCATTTACACGTGACATTTTTATACTCTAAAATATCAAGTTTCAAGTATCTTTTTAATAATGGCTTACAAAAGTATCACTATCCTTCTCGACCACGTTCCGTAACCATGCCTTTGGAGTTTCATTTTTATTTGATACATACATTCACTAAACTACAAACGGGAACATGCATTGATTTTGATCGCATTTATATGTCAAACCATATTTTAATCTGCTTGCATGGATCATTTTACGAGAGCTTATTGTGGATTCCGAACCACATTATGACGAGAAATGAATTTCTATCACCAGAAATAAATTCCTCTAATTCTTCATTGGCCGGTCGGAAAGTCGAACGCTGGGCCAACAGCGTGCTAACCGAGAGCTCTACCCTCCCCTTCAATGAAGAACTTAACTACATTGGAAACAGTCTTCTTTTTGTATAGAGAAATATATAATCAAGAAGAGTATATCTTATTACCTATGATAGTGAGGTTTGGCTCAGCCCACGACATCGGATGGATGAGCCATAAAATATTATTGATATATATATATATATATATATATATATATATATATATATATATATATATATATATATATATATATATATATATATATATATATATATATATATATATATAAACATTCACTGTACACCTTATAATACGGAAATGTCACTCGACACATAGATGTATGCGCAGTACAAATGTTGTACACATGAATATTGCTTTGAAAAAAAATTTAAATGAGAAAAAGTGACAACCATTCTATGTCAAATGAAAATTAAATGTACGCAAACATTGGTGAAAAACTGTAAAAACGTTGAAATTAATATAGAAACAAGTTGCAAGGAAAGAGCAAAACCTATAGAAGCGGGACCATTAAAGGACGCCCCTACCGCCCCCCCCCCCCCCGCCAAAACAAGATAAAGAAATTGAAATAGCAGGGTGTTATGAAAAGTACTTTCACGCTGCGTAGGCAACTGAACATTTATAAACATGTTTGAATCCGTAATGTGCCAGGATGTATGGGAGAAACTAAACTATAATTAGGTGAAAGTTCTGTATTGTACTTAAATGGCTACGGGTATAATTAACGGAAGCACGAATAAGTTTAGAATAGTATAAAACAAAAAATGAAATCGTTATTGTTGTGATAACGACGTTTGCGACCATTATGGTACCATAAAAAAACCTGGTCACTATATTTTCAAACATTCTTTTCCTTCTAGAAGAAACTGTCTGTGAATTACAAGAAATTCTTCTCTGAACATAGTTATCTGATTTAAGAACTCGTTAGAACGCTCAATTCATCCCTGTTCACCATTTCAGTCCAAGAATTATCTGCAGTTGTAACTGTTGTCCATTTACAGGCTAAATGAGAGTAATTCATGGTAAATTTTTAACAAGATAGCCTCTACATACTTTAGTTACCCCTTTTAAGTTACCCTGCTGGCATTTTTTTTTTTATATTAGTGTCATTTGTTGTTATCCTCTATGGTATGGATCTACATAATTCTGAATTTCTAAGTCCAAATCTTTCCACAAAAGTGTTGCTAAGCGGATTCTAAAGTAAGTTCGCTTTCCTCAGCTTGATGATGATTAAGTGTATGCAATCTGCTTTTTTATTGTTATAATCATTTTTACTGTTTTTCCTGTTACTCTCAATATTATTGCTGCCATTACCATTATTACGAATACTATTTTTACTACTGCTTCAGGAACTGTTGGATTTTGCCGATAATCATTTTTATCATTTTATCTAGTGTATCTAGATTGTGTGTATTGTATTGTTTCTACTTTGTATATTCCATGTATATGGCCCTGAGCTGAAATAAAGGATGATAATATTATTATTATTATTATTATTATTATTATTATTATTATTATTATTATTATTATTATTATTATGTTCTTACTAATTATTGCCATAGCCACCAGTATTAGGATCATTGATGTGCCTTATGAAACCAACCCAACGCTCTTGATAGCCTTTATCTAATATTTGTGCTAAAATGTAATTCAAACCACCACTGTTTCTCAGCATATTTAAAAGACCAACTGCTGACTCATGCGAAATTATTACCCTTCAAAATATATAACTTCAAATAGGGCTTTTTCTCTTATTCGATTCAAATTAATAATCCATTGCACAAAAATATGGCATTATTCTTATGATTTGCGTTCATTATATCAGACCATATGGCCCTGTTATTATGGTTCGAGTTCATTATGTCAGACCATATGGCCCTATTATTATGGTTCGAGTTCATTATGTCAGACCATATGGCCCTATTATTATGGTTCGAGTTCATTATGTCAGGCCAAATGGTCCTATTATTATGGTTTGTGTTCATTATATCAGAACGTATGGCCCTATTATTATGGTTCGAGTTCATTATATCAGAACATATAGCCCTATTATTATGTTTCGAGTTCATTATATCAGACCATATGACCCTATTATAATGGTTCGAGTTCATTATATCAGACCATATGGCCCTATTATTATGGTTCGAGTTCATTATATCAGACCATATGGCCCTATTATAATGGTTCGAGCTCATTATATCAGACCATATGACCCTATTATTAATGGCTCGAGTTCATTATGTCAGACCATATGGCCCTATTATTATGGTTCGAGTTTATTATATCAGGCCAAATGGCCCTATTATTATGGTTCGAGTTCATTATATCAGAACATATGGCCCTGTTATCATGGTTCGAGTTCATTATATCAGAACATATGGCCCTATTATCATGGTTCGAGTTCATTATATCAGAACATATGGCGCTATTATCATGGTTCGAGTTCATTATATCAGAACATATGGCCCTATTATCATGGTTCGAGTTCATTATATCAGAACATATGGCCCTATTATCATGGTTCGAGTTCATTATATCAGAACATATGACCCTATTATTATGGTTCGAGTTCATTATATCAGAACATATGGCCCTATTATTATGGTTTGAGTTCATTATATCAGACCAATCATTAATAGGAGATATAGAGTCTGATGTGTAATCTAGTCACCTGACTTCAAGAAACATCTCTCCTAAAGATATCTTAGAGTACCTGCACAAGAATGTGAAAGTAACCGCAATGCATACTTGACATGTTGTCTCGATTCCCCACTTAGACAAATTTATTTCATTGTTTTTTTATATATATATATTTTAAGCATATTCTTACTTACTAGCATTGATCATTTCACGAATACTTAGATCTGAAACATAGTTTTCATTTCCCAAGGAAAAATCTAGAATCAAGTCGAGCATTTGATACCTGTGATAGTGAGTTGAGGCAGTTGGGCCCAGCCGACGATGTTTGTGGAATAGCAATGTTTTTATGAAGGGCCATTAAGGGATGAACAGCGCTGGATAAGGCATTTCAAGCCCGAGGTAAGGACCCGTTGTTTTGAGAGAATTTCAATAACTTCATGAATTGAGAGATGTAAAAGAAAGTCAGGAAAAGTAGATGAAACATTATGGTGAAAGTAAATTATGTCTCTAATACAAAGTGGATTAGATGATACTCCCGATTAAAGTGTTTTTATGTGAACAAATAAGCAACTTGTTGAAAAATATATGATTTTTGATAATATTGCGTACAAAAGAAAAATATAACATGAACTAAACAGCAGCGAAACCATGCTTAATATAGTTACTAAGGATTCGCGTTAACATTTAAATTTAAACTATACTCTAGGATTGACGGATAAGTAATGGGGTCACCTCTCTCCCTTGCTGCTATGCTAACACCTTCCTATGCCACTGAGTGAACTAACTATACTATACGGCACATCAACTGCCCTACAGAATTTGAACCCATATTTTATCGAAGACAAATAGACGACATGTTTTTAACACATCCACAGATTCCTTGACTATCTAAATGCACAAATGCGAATATGAAAACAATATGTGAAATTGAAAATAACTGCACACCGCCATTGTCAGGGATCTCAACAACTTTTCTACTTCAGTTTACAAAAAATCCTTACCTACGGCACTAGGCTTTCATTCCTCCACATCTTGGCAGAATTAATAGCATAAGGACTGTTGTTTATCGAGGATACGATATCTTTTCCAACTTCATCAAATGTGATCAGGAAACTCAATACTTGCAAATTTATTTTTTTCTCCAATTCATTTCCAATCACATTCCCTCAACACCTTCTTGGTAAGAAGTCATTCTATGAATTCCAGTTTTCAGTGTACCAAAGGACAACACACACACACACACACACACATTTATATAAATTATATATATATCTTCCATACTTAGGAAATCTTAGATTTGGGAAAAGAAAAAAAAGCCTTTGTAAAATATTAAAAAAATGCTTACCAACTGATTCAGTATATAGGTTTATCTTACCTAATAATTTTACAATTGGGTCTTACCTTAGTGTGAGTGACCCTCTGCCTGAACGATTAGCTTCAAATGTTAACCAGTTCACTCGTCCAGGCTGTAACACCAGGCTTATTGATACTGTAACCGTTAACAGCAGCACACAATACCTGAACACATAGGAAGGAGGGACTATCATCAGAACAGGGCTATCATCACTTATAAATCAGTCAAACTCAGCTATCAGGAGTTACTCACACAAGCAACACCATAGACTCACAAACCAAGACTTTACAATCTCGTATGAAGCAATAAACAAACTATATTCTCATTACAAGTTAATGGTAATGTTCTGCCTATTCAGTAGTTCTTTAAAATAGCGCAGCACCTACTTCAAACGGTGCTACAGGTATTTTGGCAACTATTGTCTGGTTTCCTTTCCTGTTCTTTCAATTGTTCACCACCATCAATCCATTACAACTATGCTAACTGCCCATTCGGATGAGCATGTTTATTTACTTATTTTTCATTTGTGCTAAGAGCATTTCATTACTGTAAATATACGATCCTTGTTATATTTCATGCCTCTTACATGTAATTGTCTTTGAAATCACAAGGAAGGAGAAGTGTCGCTCCGTTCTGCAAAAGAGCTGCATTTATTCAGTTTCAATTAAATATCATAACTAACCAAAGTGACAATACAACTAACACTGCAAGTCACATTTGAAAAACCATACATGACTTGCATATGGCATCGCATGTTTGCGAAAAAAAATTTCCTGATATCAGGAAAAGCACAGTTACAAGGCATGTACTTTAATTCAGTCATTTGTTAAGACTGCATGCAGTGGAAAATGAATGCAACTAATATTATGGGAGTGCAGGCTCGCTGAAATAATCACACGTAGTTAAGAGAGCTTCAACCTTCATAAAACATTAGAAAACATTTATTGAGAGAACGCGACGTATGTTTGATATTTCCTAACTTGCTTTGTCGAGTTTGAGTAATAAAATAGCAATTTTTTGGCAATTATTTAATGAGGCATGTGTTGTACAAATTAAGAATAAACATTTCACATATAGAAATCTTGTGCATTTGGTATAAAAAAATGGGAAAACTTATACAGTGAACCCCTGATTAAAAATCACACTGGTTTCCAGAGAAGACTTCTGTCGTATCCTTGCTGTGAACTGCAGAAAATCAAGCTGTTCAAGAAGGTATTTAAGGTTATGGTTTGATAACTTCATTGTCATATTAATACCTTATAAGTTCAGTGACAGTGAAAGCGACCATAATGATTTGATGTATCTGAAAATGAAATTAGTAAACTGTTTCTAATCCTTTGTTACAAACGCACAGTGATTATATTTTGATGTAGATACGCATCTCCACATGACAGAATTTTATTTAATGCATCAGTAAATTTATGTGATACTGAAATACTAAAATATTATCGGGGCCAACGCTTGCATGTTATACATTTTAGTTAGGAGAGAGAGAGAGAGAGAGAGAGAGAGAGAGAGAGAGAGAGAGAGAGAGAGAGAGAGAGAGAGAGAGGCTACTGTAAAATTATAAATTCAGTGGTTTTCTCTTCCATTTGTTTTGCTGATCGATTTCACATTTAGCTGCAGTTTCTTTAGCAACATATAATGTATTTTGTGTTGTTTATTAGACTTGTTTAATGAAATACGCTGTATATTATTTCAAGAGGCAGACATTCATTTCTGCATTGATGAAATATGTCATTTTCAAAATTATCTCTTGCTGTTCCCTGTGTAAGCGTTATTTTTTTTTTTTTTTAGAAAAAGAAATCGGTAATTTATCAAGAAAAACAATTAAAGAGTTGATTTTTGACAACGTAAAAAAATGTAGTACGTAATTACTTGTTAGCCTATGTGCAGGCACCCACAGCTTATGTACCTAGAACGATAGTTATTAAAATCACCGCATATTACAAAAAATATAAACGTAGATGACAGACAATGCCTCCGGAGGAATTAAAATAAAAATAAGAAAAGATGAAATCAAGGAAAAATGTAGAAAGAGTCACAGGCGGTGGGCACCTTCTTTTGAGGAGTTCAGGAAAGCCAGTCTTAAGAAGACAAGCTTTGATTGACATTGACCAAAACAGATAAGGGCCTCTCCAGAGCCTATAATTTATGACCCTGTTAATCCTTTCCTGTCCGATCTGTGCTACTGAGGTCACTGACTTCGGTATTTCCTTCCAAGTTCGACCGCATTATTCCAGCACTAACCACGATGCCATTTTTTTACATTACCATTTTCAATTGCAACCGTAAGAACGCGTCGAGTAATGTAGAATTCCATTGGTAATTAAAACTACACTCACTTGCTTTAACTATAACTTATATTGAAACCAGCCGAAGTACATGAGATTATTTAATTTCAAATATCAGACACACTACATGCTATCATGACCGGTAGGTTTATAGTTCGTTTACCTTTCTAAGATCACTAGCTAGGGTGGGCACAGGGAAAGAAGAGAGCGCTGCCATATCTATTTATCCCTTTAAATCTCACTAATTAAACTTGATATTAAGTACTGAATATATATATATATATATATATATATATATATATATATATATATATATATATATATATATATATATATATATATATATATATATATATATATATATTCGGGATGGTTAAGCCGTTTAATCCGAGAAATAATGAAGGATTATTCTCTTAAGTTTCTACCTTTAATGGGCCATTGTTTGGTCACCTAGAGTTTCAGAAACCTTACACTCCTCTCAGATGGGTTTAGTCAGTGAACTGAGCCATTTCTATAGGAAACAAGCTTGAGCACAGCCGATCATGGAAAACTCTCCAAGACGAGTTCTGCCTGGAGCATCCCGAGAAATAGCTTGGAACGTTTACAAGTACTTCAGAGCTGAAAAAAAGAACAACTGTCCCTTACACGACGTTTCACAAGCAGTTTTACGTGCTACTGAAGCAACGAAGCTAAGTAAATCGACTATTCATCGCATCATTAAAGAAACTGAAGAGACGGAAGAATATGAAACTCCTGTTTTCCCACAGAAAAAAAAAAAAAAACGCTCAAGATCAAAAGGGGTGACAACCTTAGAGGGCTTTGATAAGTGTGCTTTACGAAGGACAGTGCTAAATTTCTACCTCGGAGAGGAAATTCCCACACTTGAAAAATTTTGTTTGCATTTAAAGAAAATATAGGATTCAGTGGATGCAAGGAATCATTACGGAAAATATTAAAACAAATTGGGTTTAGATACGGAAAGGTGAATGGAAGAAAATTTCCCTTGGAACGAACAGATGTGGTCAGTGCTCGGACGAAATTTCTACGGACAATGAAAAAAGTTCGAGAGGATGGATACAAATCCGTGATTTATGTCGATGAAACTCGGGTGAATCAAAATTATACCGTCAGCTCTTGTTGGATTGACTCAGAATCTGTAAAAGCCACAGGAGTCAACCCACCCACCGGTAAAGGAAGTCGACCTATAATTTTGCATGCTTGTTCCCAAGAAGGATTTGTTCCGCATGCAGATTTGATATTTGAAGCTAAAAATGATGGAGATTATCACCAACAGATGAATTCTGCAGTGTTTGAAAAATGGTTTAAAACCCAGCTTTTTCCCAATATAGGGCCATCTGCCATCATAGTGTTGGATAACGCTTCTTATCATTCAGTTCGAATTAATAAACCTCCGACAATGTCTGCCAAAAAGGATGAAGTTAAAGACTGGCTAATAAAAAATTAGTAAAGTTGCAAAGACATTCATGTAAAGAAAATGATTACGTGATTGACAGACTGGCAAGAGATCATGGACATAGTGGTTAGGCTACCTCCATATCACTGCCAGTATAATGCAATAGAACTGATATGGGCGCAGGTGAAATCATACGTGGCAAAGAAGAATCATTTTAAAAAATCAGACCTGCTTCCTTTGGTCAAAGAAGCAATTGAATCGATATCTTCTGACAACTGGGCTAATGATGTGAGACATGCCGAAGATATAAAAAGTGATGACGCTTCAAGAGATGTTTGCATTGATAAATATATAGATTCTTTTGTTATCGATTTAGCATCCTCTGACGAGGATTCTCCATAAGTAATGTCTCCTCATACTTCGATTGTAAATAAATTTATTGCTTTCCCTTGTTGTGTGATATCCTGTTGAACACTGAAATTGAAATACATTGAAATATAGATCTGTTTTTTCGACAGAAAGTGGCAGAAATATCTTTAAAAATCTACATATAACAGAAATGCCACAGCACTGATGAGTATCATATGACAGTGCTTTAAAATACTGCTTTAAAATACTGTATAAATGTGTAATATATATATATATATATATATATATATATATATATATATATATATATATATATATATATATATATATATATATATATATATATAATTGTGATATAGTTTAGAGCTTTTGAATTGTTTTCTTTCGTGTATGCCGTGATCCGTCTTTACCTCCTTGCTGTATCAAGGTTGAATTTTCACTGTACAGCTATAAAATAGCTCATAATAAACATTCTTTAAATATTGTTACACAAAATATATATATATATATATATATATATATATATATATATATATATATATATATATATATATATATATATGTTAAAGTCAACATGCGTAATCAGTCATTACGCGTAATGACTGAAATTTCAGTCATCACGCGTAATGCACTTAGGGGACATTTGATCCCCCCAGGAGCTAGTACTAAACACGGCGAAACAGTGAGTCACCTACACTGTTTCGCCGGGTTTAGTACTAGTCCCTGGGGGGTCAAATGTATTTCGCCGTGTTTAGTACTAGCTCCTGGGGGGATCAAATGTCCCTAAGTGCATTACGCGTGATGACTGAAATTTCAGTCATTATGCGTAATGACTGATTACGCATGTTAACTGTAACATATGTAACAATATTTAAAGAATATTTATTATGAGCTATTTTATAGGTGCACAGTGAAAATTCAACCTTGATAGAGCAAGGAGGTAAAGACGGATCAGGGCATACACGAAAGAAAACAATTCAAAAGCTCCAAACTATATCACAATTATATGACTTCGATAACAGCAAAGGAACAGTAATAAAAAACTATAGTAGATGACGTAACTCAAGAACATTGCTCAGTACAGCATCCAAATAAACAAAACTGAAAATGAAAGCGCATCTAGGTTTCCAAATTTCTTGCATCTATCATTTTCATATATTGAGTTTTTTTTTCTTTTTATCTAAAATTTAAGTGGGACAACAAAACTTCATTCAGAACTTTCTATTATAGTACACGTGCTTGATAACAGGCGCAAACAATGAGAGCTTGAAGTCAGAAGGTTAATGGTCAATTTAAGAGGGGCAAAGTCTCTTCCTAAAACGGTCGTACTATAGTACCCCTCCCCCTTCCTTGTTTACTTCCTAACCTTGTTTGCTCTTATTCAGTTTTCATCCTCTGGACTTTACTACTGAAGGTAATCTATTTCTTGTTTTGTAATTGTCATTTTTCAATCTTTAAAGCATTTTAATTTTGTAAGCTCTGTTGTCAGTTTTAATTAGTGTTTTTGTATCTTTTAAGCCAGAAAAGTTGGGATATGGGTGATCTTCCTATCCATACTCCCTACTATATATATGCATATATGTATATATATATGTATATATATGTATATGTATATATATATGTATATATATGTATATGTATATATATATATGTATTTATATGTATATGTGTGTGTATATATATATATATATATATATATATATATATATATATATATATCTTTCTATCTATGTATCTATCTGTGTCTAACTATCTGTTAATACACACACTAACACACACATATATGTATATATACGTATATATTAACTTTATCACATACACAATTGTTCTGTGCATTAACTAAATTACTAAAAGGACCTCATTCAAACTGGATGGTATCTATAAATAACATGCAGTTTGAATGAGGTCCTTTTAGTAATATATATATATATATATATATATATATATATATATATATATATATATATATATATATATATATATATATATATATATATCACGAAGGAAGCAGTAGGGAAAGGCATCCTCATCGTCTGCAGTTTATTTTCAATGCCGACGTTTCGCGACGAATTCCAAGTCGCATTTTCAAGGCTATAAAATATAATATAATTTGCGAACATCAGTAACAAATTAATGCAATGGCAACAGCTCTTTATGTAGTAAAAATATTTAAAACAAAACACCTCATTCCAAGACAAGTCAATAATAAGTAAAAGGAGTTCACTAAAATCTGAAAACAACCTACCTATATGAAAGAAAGAACAAGACTAACATAAATAAGTACAAACAGAGTGAGGAAAACCAGTTGCCCAAACTAGGCTATAAACAATTTCACTGAGGACGATTGAGGATTTAACGACGGTACAGTCTTCCTGATAATTATGGATTCTAGGATGGTTAAATCGTTGTTGTTCTGCACTCGGCCTAGGATGGAAAAATCCTTGCTGTCAATATAAGTTTTACATAATTTTGAATGATTTCGTATATTTGATTGCTCAGGATTAGATAACCTGCTACCTGTTCTGTGACTTATGCCCCTGTGGGAATCTATGCGGACCTTCAACAGCCTCCTTGTGCATCCCACATATGTATATCCCGTGATCACATCCCGGGCAAGTATACTTGTAAACAACGCTGGACGAAAGCAGAGGACTGAGCCGGTCTTTGACTGTGAACAGAGACCCTATTGTTAAGGGATTTTTCGGGATGATTTTCAGATTTAAAGCTGGAAAACTCTTTTGAATAATGGCTGTGCATTTTCTCCTAAAAGTATCATCATGCACGAAAGGGAAACTTGCATACATCTTCAGTTTCGGCACAGTCGATTCAGGTGTTGCCGGAGTCATTTTCTGTAGTAGCAGTTTATTTAGGGATCTGAAAAAAAGTCGTGATGGAGAACAATTATTATTGAAATATTTCACTAAAAAGGATATCTCATCGTGGAAACTCTTCCAGTTTGACGAGTGGGTGTAAGCCCTATGGAGGAGGGTTAAAATAGAGTTCAGTTTAAAATTAAAGAAACACGAACTATAAAAATTCATTCCCAAACC
>JANJGK010006663.1:5000-27500 GCA_039081455.1 Macrobrachium rosenbergii
AATCAAACATTCTAATTGGATTACGTATCAACATCAACCCAGAATCCACATTGATGTTTGTCATGTTATCTAAAAAATATATAAATAAATAAATTAGAAATGGTATCTCTTACATGACTGTCACCAGTGGATCCGAACGCTGCCCAGTTGAGAAACGACGATGTACAGTGACTCTAAAGTTCTAAACCATTGAGCCAGTGGTTAAAGTCACTGTATATCGTTGTTTCTAAAACAGTCAGAGGTTCGAATCCCACTGGTGACGAAGCACTTATCAATTGTAATTCCCCTTGGGTGTAAGGTAATCCCTAGATTTATGTGAATTGGATATTAGACGGTATTTCTATATAGATATAGATATACAGATATAGATATAGATATATAGACATAAACAGATAGGCATATAGATACTAAGTACAAAACTAAACCTTTATTGACAAAAAAAACAACGAAAATAACTTCTTAAAAATTACGAAGAATGAAAACGAATGATTCATCATAACTATCAAAAGTTCTTCTAAGGAAATAAGGTCCAAAATCACAAACTCCCAATTATTTAAGGAAAATACAGAAATAGCTCATGTCATTCAAAACGTAAACAGGTCAATTAATAAAATCAGGTCATCTCAAAATGTCATACCACTCCCTTCCTTGAAGAGGTACGAGAAGGAAGGAGAAATGGAATGGAATACCTGTGAAAGAACAAATGTTATATTAAAAACCAAATTCACAAAATGCAAATGCATAACCACAAGATTTCACTACAAAATGGATAGAGTTTTTCCAGAGTCTGAAAAAGAAGACCTAAAATGTTTATGAGTTGTACTCACTTCACAAAATCCTCTGGGACAGTCTCCACGTCTGCGGCTATTTTGTTTCACAGACACATGCTAAATCATACCGATAACGGACCCCAATGCCCAATCCTTCATTGTTCATTCCCATTTTATTCCTTCGTGACATCATTCGAGGTCAAAGTACGGCAAGACACGCCTCTGTACTTCAAGGCGTCACTCACACATACATTATTTGAATGCTTTCTTCAAAACCGGATTTTATAACCGGTTCAGCTTCTAGAATGTTTTAAGCTGAAACCGCATTTTCACTGCCCGTGCCCTGTCACCAAGGAGCTCTGCGATTTCCTGTGGTATGCGAATGGTTCAGCATTTCCTATATGCTGTGTATAGTCAAAATGGACCCTGCGAATAGCTGACCCAACTTTTCAAAGGTCACCTTCGCGAGCAATTACAGTAGCTCGGTCCATGCACCTGAGGTGGACCCCACCTCAAAAGATCTAGGTGCAAAACTTATATATATCTTATAACACAGATATTATAGCACAATCAGTTCATTCAAGAAACGCATTACTCTAGACGATTTCACTCCTGGTACTGCCTCACGCTGAAAGGCCTGCGACTGCGCACGCCAACGGTGATCCGACCAAGATGAAAGGCTTGCGACTGCACCAGTCCAAGCTGAATGTATTCTTGCGTCTCCCAGCGATCCGACAAAGATGAATGGCTCGCAACTGCACAAGCCCATGTTGAATGTGTTCTTGCATCTCCTTTTGCGCCAACCCAACGTCTCCTCGAAACTACGGCAACATAAAGACATCCTGCCCGACATCTCTCCAAAATCCCAGATCGTCTCACCAAAGTGCAGAAGTAACGTTGACAGCTTTCTCATATGTTGAGGACGGTGAAGCTATTCCAACATCTCCGTTGCGAGGGAGTGATGTTATTCGTAAGTCGATCATATCGACAGTCATATCAAAATGTAACTCGTCTATTCCCTATGCAGTATTTATTACTGAACCAATAAGACTGCTAGTGCAAAGGTCATATGTTCTCAATGTGAAACAATTCCAAGTTGCTACCCGGAATTTCCACAGTCAACTCACTATCAGGTACACTAATCCTAAGGAACTATTTATAAAAATTCTACCCAATGGAAAAATTACCCGAGAACCCTATCCATACACTGAATACACGAAAAGCAATCCTAAACATCTGAAAGGTATCATATCTCGTAAAAGACATCAAAGTTCTACTCTGGTTAGCAAATATTGCTAAATACCCAACTAATTCTCAGCACAACAGCAATTGACATATTGGCAATCGCTCCTACGATCCTAACAACTACAATTACTCATGGCACAGCTCCCTTAATTTTGAAAGAGAACTGAAAACCCCCAAATACTCGAATTCGATATCCCTATCAAAACCTTCCTAAACCTCTCCTAAATCCTAACTGACATATCCCAACCTAAGTTAAGTATACCTTAGTTTTACCAGACCACTGAGCTCATTAACAGCTCTCCTAGAGAGAGCTGGCCCGAAGGATTAGACTTATTTTACGTGGCTAAGAACCAATTGGTTACTTAGCAACGGGACCTACAGCTTATTGTGGAATCTGAACCACAATATAGCGAGAAATGAATTTCTATCCCCAGAAATAAATTCCTCTAACTCTTCATCAGCAGGTCGGGGAAATATCCCAACCTGTAAAAGATCAGACCCATTCGGTCCGATATACTAAGTACCTCCCCAAAAACAAAATCCTAAACAACAAATCCTTATTCTGTAACTCTATATGCAAAGATATTGCGTCAGACGACAAAACACATCATAACATTCTATGATAATAACACACAGGTCAAATCTCGTATGAAATTAGCCCATGTCACAATTCACAAAATCATATGAAAACAAACCATTAACTCAAAGTAACCCATTACTATCGCCAAGTGCGAACGATGAAATCCCTAACCGCAGATGCAATCCATAAAAAAAAGGACAACTCAAATTCATATATCTACAAAACTCTACGGTATTCTGCACACAATTTACACTAAGTACTGCAGCTTATATCAGAAATCACAATGAACCTGAACTATTAAAGATTCGTAAAACTCTACGGACTAACGTCCTCCTGAATTACAACTAACTACAAGTCATGCCCATTTACAACCCATTAAAACCCGAAAGGAAAAACGACCCGTAAACTATCCCTTATCATAACAACAATACAACCCAGGAAAGCACCCATGCTAATACCCATTAACCCATCTTTTTGATCTTAGAAATATGTGTCAAACGAGACACACCCGTGTTTTCATCCAGAACAACAAATCTATTTCCCTTCTTTGCTTCAACAACCCAGAACGGACCTTCAAACTTAGGACCTAGCTTATAGTTCAGCTGATTCCTGACATTTATCTTCAAATAAACCCTATCTCCAACAGCCACTTTGACTCTATCTAGCTTAGCATTACTCCTATCTACCATGTCTCGCGTTTTCATCTCAAGATTCTTTAGCAAGGCGCGCATATCTCTCTTTCGCAGTTGAAATCAGCGATTTTACTGTATCGTCACTTGTCGGAATGGGCAATAGATCAAACGCGCCTCGCGCGGGGTATCCAAACAGTGCTTCATTGGGAGACATTCCACTGGTATCGCTAAACATAGCATTTATACTATGTAGGACCTGTGGAAGATAGCGGTCCCAATTCGGGTCATTACCTTCCACGGTCATTTTAAGAGTTTCAATAACCTTTCTATTTGCTCGTTCGCACAAGCCATTCGCTTCTGGTCTATATGGAATAATATTAACTTTCTTAATCCCCATTACGTTCGCAAGACATTGCATAGTACGATTTACAAATTCGCGTCTGTTATCTGTGATAACAGATTAAAGAACGCGATCGCCACTTCCTCCGCTGTTTTATGCTTCAACGGGAAAATCTCTACGAACCTAGTTAACTCGTCAACGACTACAGCAGCACAGAAATTACTCAAGATGTCCATGTGGACTCTTGCTGCAGGTCTGGTAGGAATCGGGAATGAACCCAGTTTACATGAAACGACCCTTACATGCGTTACAAACTGAACAACTTCTAACAAAGTCTTCTATATCTCTTGACATATTCTTCCAAAAGAATTGTCCTCGTACGTTCTGATACGTCTTCTCAATCCCTAGATGCGGAGTGATAGACCTACTGTGAACAATATCTAACACCGTAGGTACCAGGCTCATGGGAACAACTATTTGCGTCGTATCGCCCTTATCTTCACTATTTCTCAGTCTGTATCTAACCTTCCTAACTAACACATTACCGTCTAATTCAAGCCCCGCAAAAGGCAGCTTATATCCCTTCTTAACAAATTCCCCTCTAAGAAACGCTTTTGCATCTCTCAAGGTCTCATCTTCATCCTGTTTTTTTTTTTTTTTTCACCAGACTAATATCCCAGTCAATGCTATCTCCCGATACATAACATACATGCGTACCTTGCTCATCAGAAAAACTTCTACTAAGGGCGTCTGCTACAACATTCTGTCTACCTTCTATATACTTTATTTTAGCATCAAAATCCTGATTGTCAGATACCACCGGGCTCTTTTGGGTGAAAGATCC
Organism: Macrobrachium rosenbergii; assembly: GCA_039081455.1. Classification (NCBI taxonomy): domain Eukaryota; kingdom Metazoa; phylum Arthropoda; class Malacostraca; order Decapoda; family Palaemonidae; genus Macrobrachium; species Macrobrachium rosenbergii. The sequence goes on from JANJGK010006663.1 coordinate 9,412, forward strand.
GTTTATTAAAAAGATCCACCAACGGCTTATGATCAGTCAAAACCTCTACCTGAGTACCCATGATAAGAACCTTAAAATGCATGAGGGCCGATACCACAACAAACGCTTCCTTATCGACCACCGACATTACTACCTCGTGTCTTAAACTTCCTACTGTAAAATGCAATCGGGTGGATTTTACCCTCGAACTTCTGCATAAGGCATGCGCCTATCCCGACCTTACTCGCGTCCGTAACTAACGTGAATGGACGTTCTAAATCTGGAAACCTCAACACTGGGGGATTTGTTAAAGTATTTTTTATGGCTTGAAATGCTACTTGCTGTCGCTCTCCCCAAACAAACTGCACATCATCCCTTAGAATATCTGTCAAAGGAGACGCTATAACGGAAAAACTCTTCACAAATCCACGGAAAAATCCCGCCATGCCTAAAAACGATCGAACCTGCTTCTTAGTCTTGGGTGTAGCAAACTCTACAATTGCCTTAACCTTATCATCATTTACTCTGACACCCTCCTTAGATATGACATGTCCTAAATATACTATCTGCTTTTTGAGAAAATTATCTTCAAACCAGCTAACCTAAGTCTTCTAAAAACTTCCCTAAGAACTTCTAGATGATCCTCTACAGAATCAGTGGCAACTAAGATATCATCCATGTAGATATGGACTTTCTTCCCTAACATGCCATGCAAAACCGTATTCATCAATCTAGTAAAAGTCATCGGACTGCCTGTCAAACCAAACGGCATTCCTGTGAACTCATAATGACCCTTCGGCAAAGAGAAGACCGTGTACTTTCGACTCTCCTCACATAACGGAACTTGAAGGTATCCCTACATTAAATCAATTAAAGAGTAAATTTTTCTCCCTCCAATCTCACAAAACAAATCTGGCAAACACGCCACAGGGTAGCGATCAGGAATAGTTTTCTCATTTAATTTCCTAAAGTCTACACAAACTCTGACTGAGCCATCTTTCTTGGGGACTGCAAGCAATGGAAAATTGAAAGGTGATGAACTAGGCCTAACAATGCCTTCATCTTCCCACCTATTTACCTCTTGTTCTACCTGTTTCCTAATCTTAAAAGGAATCCTATATGAAGGAACAAAAATATGCTTAGTCTTGTCCTCTAACTGAGTCTTGTGTTCTAACACATTCGTTACTCCTAACTTGTCCCCTTTAAGTGCGACTGTGTCCGCAAACTCGGCTAAAACATCTTCTACACCCTCAGCATATTCCTTAATCAGCATTTGCTAACTGATCTCTGAACACTTGCCTTCTAGCTTGTAAATCTGCTTCTGAGAAAGAACAAAAATCCTCAACAATGTTCACTGGATTATCTTCATCGACCCAGTCAACGAAGTCGATTGCATAAGTACCCTTTTGATAATTACAAACAGTATCGTTATAATTCAGCAACTCCACCCAAGTTACCCCTGAACTCGTTACATCATTTACCGAACTCGTACACAAAACTCCTTTCAACTTCTCGCTACCCTCATCCACGCACATCTGTCTGGACTTATGCACCCCTTTCACTCGCACTTTCACCATCGCAACCATACCCGGACCAAGCATCACATCATTAGTCAAAACTCCCTTATAGTGCTTCTCATCCCCTGACACATGTTCATCATTCAACCCCGGACCTTCATGTACTCGCGAGACATTCTTACTCACTACACTCACGTCTGCCCCCTCATACGGTACAAACACACCAGGCACCCCACAGTTATACCGGAAACCCCTGTATGAACCGATATCTTTCGTCTCCGACATGCCGTATGTCCCAGCAACACTGTATTTCCCAAAGCACATCCCCTTATAACCAGAAATGGTTCCACCAAAGATCTACCCCCAATGGATAAATCTATATCCAAACTACCCAAAATTCTTAATTTATTTGCCTGAACGTCGCATACAGCTTCCTGCGCAGGACTCAAAGATCGATCGGGAAACATTGATCTGAACAATTCTTCGTTCATCAGGTTAATGGAGGCACCTGTATCAAGAAAGACCCTTACATTTACTCCCTGTACAGACCCAATTACAACAGGCTTCGACCCTGCGGGTTCTCCTAAAAGTCCAATGTCCCAAGAGACACCCATCCAGTTTTCCTGTACAAATGACCAGTCTTTCGACAATGTCTGCCGATTACCAGATCCCCTTGAACAATTCGCGTGAGGTACTTCCTTATCTGGACTACCAAAATTCTGGAATGCGGGTCTGTTATACTGTCTCCGAGACGGGCAGACAGCCAAGGATGATCATAACTATTACAACTGCCACAATACCTAACACGGCAAAATCTCCTGATGTGACCCTGCAAGTTACAGTTAAAACAACGACCCCGTGGGATCCTAGAACTCAAGCCACCCATCAAATTCTTCGGACCGCGGACTGGATTTCCGCGTCCTGCACAACCATAGGCTGCTCTAGGGAGTCTCTGATCACTACTTCCTCTCCTCATATTTGTACTTAGATTCACAAACTTACTTTTGGTTATTCACAAATGCAAAAATTCCCAAGGTCCCGTAAAAGTATATCCTTTATCAAAACAAAAACCGAAAGCAAAACAATTTCCCTTACCAGAAATTCCCGTACAACACAAAAATTACAATGTTAAATCCCTTTACTCTACAATTAATCCCAAATCTCAAAAAAAAGGTACTTAACCCGGAGTCATCAATAAATCCCAATTTAATTAAAATTACAATCAAATTCAAAATTCCCGAAACAAACAACTAAATCAAAAGTTTACAAAACCCACCATAAAACACAAAAATCAATTAATTAAACCCTTAATTAAATTCAAAATTACATAAATCCAAAAACTAAATTTACTATTAAGTAACCCCTTAAATAAATTCTCAATGAATTAAACCCATCATCAAACTACATTCCAAAGACTAAATTTACAATTAGCAAACCCTTACAGTTAAATTCCCAAATCAAATGGAAAGAGAAAGAGAAAAAAAAAAACAAGTGCTGTTTACGAACACAGCTGATTACTCTTTAGTCAGTCAAAAGGGGTCAAGTTCACTTCTTCCAAGGCCAAGCTACAAAAGGTCAAAAAAAAAAGACATGGGAAAACACCTCTCAGGCACAGAGAGAGAGAGAGAGAGAGAGAGAGAGAGAGAGAGAGAGAGAGAGAGAGAGAGAGAGAGAGAGAGAGAGAGAGAGAAATTCGTCTCCCACCCCCTACAAGCAGCAACACCCCCTCCTTACTAACCCCTCAATCCTCATTGAAGGCCTGATGACGCCTACAGAAAAAATGCTTAGCACACCCTCGGAGACTCACTCTGTCTCCAACGGCAAAAACTGCTGGGTGCACACTTCCTCCTTTGTCCAAGCAGAAAGTGTTATTCAAGCAAATGCAAGTGTTCTACATACATACACACATACACATTTTACCCACACGCACATACGTGTGTGATTACAAAAACCAAGAAGTGCATACACACTTGCGTAAAAATGTTTGCACCCTGCAACTCACAAATATCAAATAAAATACTACCCAATTATAAAAATTCCCATAAATAATACAACAACAAAACACCACCCTTAAACAATACATGCCGATGCATACAGCAGATTGCTATAAAAAAAAGAAGATACAATATAAATATAATACATTCAGCGCTCCACAGGTGTGGCAAAGCAAGTAAGACGCTCTGCCCAAATTCGTAACGCAATTGCTACGTCACCGTGGTGATGACGTAACACAACCGTAGCAATCGAAACATTAGTTACAACACAATGACAAAAAAAAACACACACACACAATTGTCCCAAACACCAGCCACAACACAACGAAAAGGACAATTTCACATTAACGTAACAACTAAAAAGAAAAATCACAACACTCACATTAGCAGCGCGCAAATTTCCATCAAGCGAAGAGAGAGATGGACAAAGAAAAATATTTGCGCATCTTCACGTGTTTTAACACACACTAGCGGTCATAATACCGCAATTACTGCACAATATACCCATCGATATATCACTGTTTTATACCCTACCCAAAGCACTCTTCAAGAATTACTAGCTTAGGAGAGACGCTCGCCTCCCAGCAACACGTACACTGCTGACCTCCACAAAAGCCTATCCTAAGATGCCAACACTAAATTATGTCTCTTCAGAAGCGTATACATGCCTAATTATCCAATTATCTAACTATCTAACACCTTCTAACTGCCCCAACTACCTTATATGCTGCCACCAAAAATCTGTAAAGGCCAATCCTGAAGCCTATACTTTATTTAAGTCTCCGTTTTATGAACAGAGGTTGGTATCTCGCTTTTCCCGAGATATTGTGTGATAGCGTGTAGCGAGAACCGACATAATAAGTTATACCTTTCCCTAACTAAATTCTAAGGACTACTGGAATGAGATACTAAGTACAAAACTAAACCTTTATTGACAAAAAAACAACGAAAATAACTTCTTAAAAATTACGAAGAATGAAAACGAATGATTCATCATAACTATCAAAAGTTCTTCTAAGGAAATAAGGTCCAAAATCACAAACTCCCAATTATTTAAGGAAAATACAGAAATAGCTCATCTGTCATTCAAAACATAAACAGGTCAATTAATAAAATCAGGTCATCTCAAAATGTCATACCACTCCCCTCCTTGAAGAGGAACGTAAAGGAAGGAGAAATGGAATGGAATACCTGTGAAAGAACAAACGTTATATTAAAAACCAAATTCACAAAATACAAATGCATAACCACAAGATTTCACTACAAAATGGATAGAGTTTTTCCAGAGACTGAAAAAGAAGACCTAAAATGTTTATGAGTTGTACTCACTTCACAAAATCCTCTGGGACAGTCTCCACGTCTGCGGCTATTTTGTTCCACAGACACATGCTAAATTATACCGATAACGGACCCCAATGCCCAATCCTTCATTGTTCATTCCCATTTTATTCCTTAGGCAATGCACATACGAACACACTCTTCGTGACATCATTCGAGGTCAAAGTACGGCAAGACACGCCTGTGTGCTTCAAGGCGTCACTCACACATACATTATTTGAATGCTTTCTTCAAAACCGGATTTTATGACCGGTTCAGCTTCTAGAACGTTTTAAGCTGAAACCGCATTTTCACTGCCCGTGTCCTGTCACCAAGGAGCTCTGCGATTTCCTGTGGTATGCGAATGGTTCAGCATTTTCCTATATGCTGTGTATAGTCAAAATGGATCCTGCGAATAGCTGACCCAGCTTTTCAAAGGTCACCTTCACGAGCAATTACATATATACATAATCAATTTATGGGGGGAAAATATGAACGCTCATTCTTAATGATATATTCCAATATCATGGTAACTGTAACTAACAACACACATACATACAAAGTTACAAGAATAACTGTCGACAAAGGAAAGCAACTTTTATAAAGTATCATAAAAACCAGTGATCTCAGCAAAACAAATCATTACAACAGAAATAACAATAATCGAATGAGATATATAAAGAATAATCATTGAACAAAAACTTGCCGGACAGCAACTAGAAACAATGGTTATAAGTACGGTACGGTCTATTTATTCTTTCTGTACCTGGAAGTGTCTTACCGTAAAGAACCGGAATACCGTACCGTACCCGAAATGTAACGTACCGTACTGTACCGTACCTAAAAATATCGTACCTACACTAGCAAATACCGCACCGTATCTGAAAAATGTCATTCGTACTAGAGCAGAAATGCCGTACCGTACCGTACCTTAAAAATTTCTTACCATACACTAGCAGAAATACCGAACTGTACAGTACCTAAAAAATTTCGTACCGTACCGTACAATAAAATACCGCACCGTACCTGAAAAATGTCGTACAGTACACTACCAGAAATGCCGATAAAGACACTAGGATAGATTCTTATCCCGACCTGGGCTAGATAAAGACACTAGGATAGATTCTTATCTCAACCTTGGCTAGATAAAGACACTAGGATAGACCCTGGGGTCTACAATGATATTCGTAAATGAGTGTGCCCGATGGCGCGAAGTGAAAGCGACTGGGCAAAAATCAGATACAAAACAATATTAGAACAGACACATCAAAGTTTGAGGACCTTTTTCAATTCCCTTTTTAAAGCCGAATTAATCTGCCACACATCCGGTTGACACAGAAGAAAGGTGATTCAGATAAAAGGAAAGATTTATATCCACGAAAGAGTATTTTATTTCTAGTCAAGATTAAATCGGGATTTGATATAAACGGGATTAGCTGCCTTTATTTTTATTAAATCTGGGTTAGATAGCTTTTGTTTATTCTGTAAAGGAGAGAGAGAGAGAGAGAGAGAGAGAGAGAGAGAGAGAGAGAGAGAGAGAGAGAGACAGAGAGAGACCAACATCATTCTTTTATGCTTTTCAAATATTTTAAAACTTTTTTTTTTTTTTCACACCTACAAATATCACCTTGGTCTGTGCGGACTTTAAATTAGAAAACAAAAATTATTATTTTTTTTAGAAAAACAAATGAATTACCCTTTCCAATTCAAGACTTAATAAAACGAAGTTATTCTCTAGTTATAAACTGTGCTGATCTATTACCCACACGACGCATCCGATAAACATTGATAAGTAGGCCTACTTCCAATTCTAAAACACGATTTTTTTCTATTTGAAGAAACGGTTAGGAAGTTGGGACCAAATGGATGACTGCGCCACCCGACCCTGTGTGTGTGTGTGTGTGTGTGTGTGTGTGTGTGTGAGTGTGAGGGGAAATATTCATATATTTCAAAGGCAGTCATCGTAATGAATACTTCCCGTCGGTTATGAAGTCACTGGTTTGTGTGTACGTTTCCAATTGGTCTTTCAGTTGTAGGTAGTGATTTCGTAGTTTTCCGTTAGGTGTTTCAGCGGCATTCAAGTGAGTTTTACACCTTGATTAAGACTATATCAAATTATTCAACTGCGTCTCAGCTTATTCTACAAAACGGGAAAATATTGTCATGGGAAAGGTCTAAATATTCGCCATTTAATTTGAAGAATTAAATAAGTAAGGAATTAAAAGCTAAAATCAACCGGAATGTCCTACATCTGAAATCATTTGAAATTCCATTCTTAGAACACAAAGCTGTCGTTGGGAATTCACTCCTACTTTTAATTCCTATTACAACATTTCCTCCCAAATAAATTGTTTCTATATACCGTCCAGGTTGGTCCACCTAGGTCTAGGGGTCCATACTAGGCCTATGGTTATTTAACCAACCAACAGTTGGTTTCACAACCATCCTCAAACTCAGAATGAAGGGTAAAGGCTGCATTGAAAAAAAAATAAAATTTATTTAAAATCAGCCTCGTGACCAAGTCTGAAATCTCATCAATACCATTTTGGGACTATTTCCTCCCTTTCGTTTTACATGACCTTCGATTCTCCCTGTCATTATTTGCATGGCTAATATTACTACCACATATCTGTCAAAATCAAATAAAAATTTGACCATATGCAAAAAACCTCTGAAAACGAGCGTTAAAAGGGAGAAGACAAGACTTAAATACCCAAAACAATTCCACCATACCTACAATTCGTTCCGACAACAGTGAATAAAAAAAAGGAAAACAAACTTTAGGTAATCTGTTCACGTGTCAAGGAACAACAAAGAGAGAGAGAGAGAGAGAGAGAGAGAGAGAGAGAGAGAGAGAGAGAGAGAGAGAAGGGTAACAGAATTAAGTCATCATTAATTAGCCTAAACGTGAATCATCTTACCCAATTAAATACGGGGTGGTCTCGAAGAGGTGAAATAACTATCCAGATACTCTCTCTTCCTCTATAAAAACTGCCACAAATGAGTAAATGGAGGTGTGACCCCCCACCCCCCATCCCTCCATCCCACAGCGCAACACATCTATCCAATTCCCCCCTAACGACCAAAAATGGCTGCCTATATATATATATATATATATATATATATATATATATATATATATATATATATATATATATATATATATATATATATACATTTTACAATATTCAAATAATAAAATTTTATAGTTTTATCGCGAAAATGCAGCGAAGAACTGATGTAGATCCTTCCTTACCTTTGTCACCGTTGGACCAGACACCGGTTTCACTTAAGGCCATGACGGCGTCACCTTAAAGCACTCGATATTTTTAACATTTATCTTATAACACAGATCAATTACAATTTTTGAATATTTTTAAAACAGTTACCGACACGAATTACGCTTCGAAGTTCAGTATTTACACACGAAATTAGCAGGACGACCGGATGTACAGTAAACGAACGCACGCACACTACTGTAGGCACACCACAAAGAAAGTAGACACATCGTACATCTGGCACGTCACCTACTTCCGGCTCCCCCAACCCGTTAAGCAAAAGTCAGCCGTTAACTTTTCACATTGTTTCATTTTATATTATTATAAATTATCATTTACATTTAGTATTATTTATTCGCATAATTCATTTACATAATTGTTTCTTTGTTGCTTTATATTATAAATTAATAATTTATTCTGTTTTTATTTTCCTTCGCGTAAGTTTGCCATTTGCCATTGTAAAGAAGCTTTTTGATTTAATTAATAGACTTACAGCTATCTAAAACAACATTAAAAATATCTGACCCCAAATGACCTTAATTCGACCTTTTGGTTTTCAAAGATGTTAACATTTTGAGTTTAGGTAAAAATTTAACCTTAAGAAATGGACGGAATTATAATAAGTAGGTCAGCTGCCAAATGTTCCCGGAAGTTCAAACGGGAACATAAATTGATGAATTTAAGCAGAATTTGTTAAGTTCCCGCAACTTTTCAAACTTCCTACAGAGAATTAAGTATTACTTCTAGAAGGAGAGAGAGAGAGAGAGAGAGAGAGAGAGAGAGAGAGAGAGAGAGAGAGAGAGAAGCTAGTAGCTTACCATTTTGGCATAACGCATTAGTAGTGCAACTAACGTAACCTATGGGGCTATGCCTCTTCCTGCAGGCCTATCACCACCTTGTTACGAGAGAGAGAGAGAGAGAGAGAGAGAGAGAGAGAGAGAGAGAGAGAGAGAGAGAGAGACGCACCGAGTAAATTCAATTTTGAGGACTGAGTCCAATCGGATCCCACATTGTTCATCGACTGACAAAAAAAGAAGAAAAATTAGTGGTAGTTATTTTCCACTGAAGGCCTCTGGTTACGAATTGAATTTTATTTTAGGAGAATAATGTTCATGTTAACTAAATAAATTCGTTTAATGAAATCAAAATAATTTGAAACGAACCAAGATTCACTCAAGGCCTAAATTTGTGACAGCATTTTGTTGTGCAGTCCATGAACACAGACAAGGTTTGTCTGTGACGAAACAGAACTCGGAGGACATACGATGACGTCAGACCTTCCCTGACCACGAACAAGTTCAGCGAATGGCATCATGTCTTGTCATATCAGGAAAAGGATGAACATTCCTCTGGTTAAACTCCCACTGACCAAATCACCGCTCGCATCTGACCCCTTCAGGTCTCTTGCAAGTTCTACAGATATCCCTAACCCCCCTTTTTTTAAGAAGCAATGGGTGTCAGCCACACACTTTGCCTTCCTCTCATGGCTTAGAACACTACATTAGAGCATTATGACCCTTATACCCAGACTATATTCTTAGCACTGGGCTTATTCCACGGAATACTTCCCTTGTTTGAATACCGTTACGTACAAAAGATACGTCAGTCCTTTAGATCATCCTCAGAGACAATATTGCAGTCGACGCGAGGCGTTTTTCCCTTTCTCTAAAAGATAAACATCTAACTCACGTGTTTATGTGTGTGTGTGTGTGTGTGTGTGTGTGTGTGTGTGTGTTAGAAGTTTACATTCCTCCCTACCCGCTGCTTTAAAGCAAACATGAGTACAGATGCTACTAATTATTTGCACAAGTATTTGCATACAAACTGGAGCTGGATTCTAGGATTCCAGGATCCATGACTCCTGGAGCCTTTGACGACGAAGAAGAACAAACTTCAACCCAAAGAGTTGACGATTTGATGAAATTTTAGGCTAAAAAGTCAAGCACTGGGAACACATTCGGCCACTCACCACTTGAGACACTGAAAAGAGGGAGTTGAGTGGTTGGATAGCAAGATAAGAGAGACCCAGAAAATAGAGGAGATGAAGTACAAGGATCTAAAGGTGGAACTGAGAGAAAACCCCACAGTTGTATTAAGTAGTAATAGTTAGAGAGGTTGGACAGTAAGGCTGACGTAAGGACCCTAATAAAAATATACTACTGTGAGACTACTAACTGCTCACCAGATTCAGTTAAAACAAAGGTGATAAGATTTAATTAGCTTTGTTGAATTAGATCATTGAAGAAGAATATCAACCGAGAAATGAGGAAAAGGAATTTTGTAATTATTAGTAAATCTTATGTGTAATGAAACAAATGCATTTGTTACCAACTCATTCATTAGGAATTCACAAAAGCATGTCTTGACCTCATCCATTACAACATTATTATGTAGAGTTCGACGTCAAGCACTGACGCAGAAAGAAAGTTCCTTGCTTGTGCAGACAAAGAAGAAAACCAGCGGGCGTACTACTGATACAAGAACTTAAATACGATACGTTAGAAAGTAGCTAATGCTGTGACCGATTTCTAAGACCTTCTTCCACTCAGCAGCGAAAAACAAACAAGCAAACAAACACAGAAACAGACTTCATAAACATCCACAGGGCATCTGCCTCATACATACGTAAGAAATTCTGGCCCACTTCCTCTGGGACAGAGCCCACGAAATCCTCGCTGGCTTTCCTCCGAAGACAAAATAGCGGAAGACGTCAAATGAAGTGGCCGTTGTGGGCCTTCTGGGGCCATTGAGGGTCACCACGGGCGCTTAGGAGGATCAGGAGGGCAAGGAAGGAAGAAAACGGGAACACAGGAGGCAGGCGGTCGTGTAGGAGGAGATTCATAAGTAGAACAAATAACAAATGATAGAAGAAACAATTGTAGATCTGCACACATGGAGGCACTTTGGAAAGGAGTTATCAGATGTAAAACACTTTCCTCAAATCAAACAAAGTTTGCTGTCACTGAGATGAAGGGAAGAGGAGGGAAAAGCGTAAATGGCCACTATTTTCTAGAGGCAGATATTAGCTTCACTCTGCAGACAGACCCTAGGCCTACCTAGTGTTAAAAATTTCAGTCAGAGATCGCAAGTGGAGAATTAACCTTCGGCATGTACTGGATAATCGTATCAAGAACTGGTTAGGAATACCACTAAGTCGACGACTTGTGTTCAACATGTTTGTAACGTGTGTAACAAGTTACAGATGTATGTTTATGGCATGTTTTACTGTAGTGTGGAAGTACTCTGAGTTTATTTAAGTCTGTATAAGCTGTCAGTCTATCTTTTCCAGGACCCATACCTCCTTTTCCAGGACACACCTCTCATTTCCAGGACCCACCCTGCCTTTCCCAGGAGACATCATTCCTCTCCCAGACAGCACCATTCCTTTTCTGGGTTCCACCCCTCCTTTTCCAGGACCAACCCATCCCTTTCAAGGACCTACCCTTTCTTTTCCGGGAACTACCCAACCTTTCCAGGAAAGACTTTTTCCGGGACCCACCCCTTATTTTCCAGGACCCACCCCTTATTTTCCAGGACCCACTCCTCCTTTTCCATGACCAACCTCTCCTCTTCGAGGATCCACTCCTCTTCTTCCTGGTTGCCTCGTTGCTGCCAACAATAAAACCCGACCACTCATCTGAAACTGCTGACAGCATGTCCATCGCCTTCCATATTGGGTCTTATTAAAACCCCGACTACCTCCCTTCTCCCTCCCTCCTACCATCCCCCTCCCCAGCCCACACCCCACCCCTCACCCCCTTCCTCTCGATGAGGAGGCCGTCTGTGGACTAAATATGAAAATACTGGGAGATTTCATAATTTCTCGATTACAGTCATGGTCATTTCTGTCAGATATATAAATAAAAATTTGAGTGGCATTTAAGTTCAAGATTTATTTATTTATCTATTTATTTATTTATTGATTCATAATTTTTCATGGGAGGCATATAAGCTTACTGAAATCACATATACATCAGAGTTTAAAAATGAAATCTTTTATTAGTTTCCTCATTCTGTTTTAGGAAGAGGATTCCCAAATATCCCTCGTGCATATATATTAGCTTTTGCTCCCTTATCATAGCCCAGGTATATTGCAATTCGTCCCTCTCAGGATGCCAAAATAATCATCTGTTCTCATACGAACGAGGAATATCTTTAATGAACTTCCTAATCTACCTGAGGGATACACATGATTCAGTTTTAAGCGGGAGAGAGAGAGAGAGAGAGAGAGAGAGAGAGAGAGAGAGAGAGAGAGAGAGAGAGAGAGAGAGAGAGAGAGAGAGAGAGAGATATCTGCAATCAAAATGCCACCCTATAATGATCGAAAACCTCATTAAGCTGACAAACCCTAAGAGCTAATGATCTTGGTAAAATCATCTGCCTGTGATGATGAAAAGAATCTTTTTCATCAAAACAAAACAAAACAAAACAAAACAAAAACAATAGAAAACGGGAAAAAAGTGGAATGTCGGCTATTGATAGAATGAGGCTGAAGAAAATGAAGTGGCAAGGCTTCAAGATGGAGACTGACACTTGGAAAGATTCTTATGACACCCGTTACCTTGCAAGGGAGGGGGGGGGGGGGCAAAGGGGAAAGAGGCCCCCCCAAAAAAATAAGGTGGCTCAGACAACAAAGAAGTGTCAAAGGACAAGAGGTTTATGTCTATGGAATCAGCTATTTAACCAAAAATAACAATCAGCCTTCTCTCTCTCTCTCTCTTTTCTTACCCTCATAGCCTGTAGAATCATCTAGTACACAACTGGAAAACCCGAGTTCGATTTTTGAACGGGACGAGGGGGAACAGAGAGACGAGTTCCCTACAAATCCGGTGGACCTCTTTTGACCAAAGAGGTGAATTATATACCTTGCTGTTAGACGACTGTCGTGGGTCGCAGCTGGGTTGGAAAGAGGGAAAGAGAGGAGACAGAAAATTTGACGTGATGTTCACTGCTCTGTCTGAATTGGCACTATAGCCGATTCACTTAAGGTAGATTCCTGGGCCTAAGAGACATTAAATTTGTTTGGCGGCCTCTGATTGGCTGGTACTGGGAGGCAGGCGACTCGCTCACTGTCTCATATTTACGTATGTAGCTCAGAAAACAGCGATATGTTTATATGTTTCTTCATTTATCTCACGTTTTGCACAAGATAGGAAAATTTTGGTCATACCATAGGATTCGTTATTAATTGTACAACTAAATAGGATTTCCTGAAATCAATAAGAGAAAACACAAAGGAATTACAACGAGTAAAAGTGAAGAGAGAAGCATTTAATTCTTTATACCCGTTTTTACTTATCATCGGATTTTGCATCATTCATGCGATCAAGATAAAATAAAACTTGTGTTTTCATACAATAAATTCACCCTGAATACTCTGGTGCTTTCAGATTTTAGATGCGTGTGATATGTGAAGAGAAAATGAAGAATATGTCTTTTTAAGTTGCATCCGTTCTTGACGCAGTTTGCCAGGAGACGGTGATGATGGTCTGCACTCTGCACGATACTGCGTTGGTCGCCTCAGCCGTTGACAGTTGCCAATTAGCGATATGAGAAGTTTGCATTTTCGGCAATATTTGCTGTCTTATTGTCGTTACATTTTCTGTAAATAAATGCATAGAATTTCCATTATGACTGTCGAACATTTTCACTCCAGTATTATACTGTATATGTCTGTATGTCTGGACATATCTGATACGAAAAAAAATATAATCAGATGGGTGCATCTGGATGTGCTGGCTTCAATTTAGACATCACCAACAGATTTTATGGTAAGAAATAAAAAAAATGTACTTTCGTTCATTGAATGAACATATGAAAAATAAGCTTTTGATGTTATTGACCAGAGAAATGAGCGGCCATAATAATGAACTCATCATTATGTAGGCCTATCATTTATCATGTAGTCTACAGTATGTATGCAAATTTCTAGGCTAAATTGAACCCAACACATCCAGATGCATCCATCTGATTATTTTTTTTTTTTTTGTAGCAGATATGTCCAGACATACAGATATATACAGTATAATACTAGAGTGAAAATGTTCGACAGTCATAATGGGAATTCTATGCATTTATTTACAGAAAATGTAATGACAATAATACAGCAAATATTGCCGTAACTGCAAACTTCTCATATCGCTAACTGGCAACTGTCAACGGCTGAGACGGCCAACGCGGTGTCTTGCAGACCATCATCACCGTCTCTTGGCAAACTGCGTCAAGAACGGTTTGCAACATAATAAGACATATTCTTCATTTTCTCTTCACATATCACACGCATCTAAAATCTGAAAGCACCAGAGTATTCAGGGTGAATTTATTGTATGAAAACACAAGTTTTATTTTATCTTGATCGCATGAATGATGCAAAATCCGATGATAAGTAAAAACGGGTATAAAGAATTAAATGCTTCACTTTTCACTTTTACTCGTTGTAAATCCTTTGTGTTTTCTCTTATTGATTTCAGGAAATCATATTTAGTTGTACAATTAATACCGAATCCGGTGGTATGACCAAAACTTTCCTATCTTGTGCAAAACGTGAGATAAATGAAGAAATATATAAACATATTGCTAGTTTTCTGAGCTACATGCGTAAAAATGAGACAGTGAGCAAGTAGCCTGCCTCCCAGTACCAGCCAATCAGAGGCCGCCAAACAAACGTCTCGTAGGCCCAAGAATCTACCTTAAGTGTATCGGCTATAGTCGGGAGGGCCTCGATGAGGTAGTCTGTCTGTCGCACTCTGAATTTTCATTTTCTCATGAACAATACAAAAAAAAAAAAAAAAAAAAAAGATCGGTAAACAAAAGTTGTTTGTTTGTGAGGAAGGATAAATTTCTGGCCCGAAATCACAACCACGAGGCAGAGTAATGGAACAGATAATTCAGCTGATGAATGAGCTAAAAAACGAATGGCTTCAAACCGTTACATTAGAATTAATCAATAAAAAGCAATAAAACATCGCAAAAGAATATATACTATCAGGGCTGGTCTCTAATGATCATCAGTCTCTATTTGAATATACTATAACGAATGTTATCAATGTTCAAGAAATCTGCTAATTGTCTCCATCTCTAATACCAACCATTTCACTGCTGTATTCGGGCGCATGCGCACAAGGCACAGGCGAATTCGAAGAGATTCGGGGGGGGGGGGCGCGAGATGTCATGAATCTCGCACAGTGACTGAGTGAATGAGTGTTGTCACGGTGACAGGTGCTCAATGAGAGCGCAGAATCAATGATGAGTCTCGAGTTTTATTCAACCTCAAGTCAACAACAACGAAATTTACATTCAAAACACATTGCTCCCTTCTAGAATTTATTGACATAATAAACTGAGAGAATTTATTGACAAAATCATTGACTTCATTTTTTCACAGAATTTAAGTCTAAATTAATTGACCTCAATAATAAGATTCCGAAGAAGCGTCTCGGATTTAGATCGATGCTTCGGTTTTGTGAAGCTTCTGCTGGGGAAGACAGCTGCAAATATGCCAATATTATGTGGTCACTTGAGTGTGAATCTCTCTCTCTCTCTCTCTCTCTCTCTCTCTCTCTCTCTCTTCTCTCTCTCTCTCTCTCTCTCTCTCATAACTCTATGGACTTTTTTCAACACATCGGATATGCTTTCCTTAATAACTGCTGAGAGAGAGAGAGAGAGAGACAAGTGCCTGAATGGAAGGGTACAAAGGGGGTGGGGGCCAGGGTTCGGATGGCAGATATGGGAAGGGTAGGGAGGCAGGGAATGTATATGGGAGGTGGTGTGTATGGCAGATAAGGGAGGAGGTGTGTTAATTATAGAGGTGGTTTCATGGCGGGAGGCCGGGAAGGGAGTTAGAGTTGCAGGAGTGAGGGGAAAGAGAGCGTAGCCGTACAAAGATGAGAGAGGGAATTATGGACGGCCATGCTGGTTCAATCATGTGTAAAGGAGATACATAAGAAATTATTAATTTATTTTTCATTCCTCGTTTATCTAATTTTTCCTTTTAAATCCAATGAGTCTCCTCTTTATACCTACTGAAGTCACTTTCACTTTTTAATTTCGAAAGGGGGCAGTCTTGATGAGCTCTTCCATAACAACAAGGCCAATTCAGTTTCAGTTAATAATAATAATAATAATAATAATAATAATAATAATAATATAATAATAATAATAATAACAGCTGACTTCTTACACTTAAATTATCATAATATAACCTTCTTCAACACCTAAAAACATATTCAGTTGTCTCAGGGAGAGAGAGAGAGAGAGAGAGAGAGAGAGAGAGAGAGAGAGAGAGAGAGAGAGAGAGAGAGAGAGAGAGAGTATGCCCATGATGGATTCAAAAGCAGAACTCACGTGAAGACAATTTGTCACCAAATGCAGCGGGTCTTGACCTAACCTCGTCCTTGGACATAAAGGTGACCACCAGAGCCTCTGAATGTTTTCAAGATGGCCACAACGAGGACCATCACGCCTTTCTCACTCAACCACTGAAGTGGAATAAAACTGGTTGCTTTCACTTTTCCCAGAAGACAGGATTTACTAGATGAATATTTTGGGGGTCTGTAAACATATATTTTTCGATGTGTCCTCTATGCTTTTCCAAAGGTCACCTCAGGTAAACACCCACCGGGCAATCCAGTAGGCCCCAATTCCCTCGTGAGGATTTAAGGACACTAAACTATACTTTATACCTGAATGGATAATTTTCTCAAAAACTACAGCTCCTGGGAGAACCCGTTGTCTTATATATGTATATATGAAATATTCATAATTCATAAATATATAACCTTATAATAATATTTACTTAATACATACAAATTTTCAGACCTACACGAATGAAAATATGATTTCATACGTATATACTTGCATATATTCATATACATACACAAATCTTACCTATCAATGGCTTGCAAGATCAGTCAAGACAATAATAAATGCCTGCTCTCATATATTTCCCCTCAATAAGTACTGAAATAATTTTGTGCTTGCAGTCTCAAAGATTGGTCTGTGGCTGAAAGAATTCTCTCTCTCTCTCTCTCTCTCTCTCTCTCTCTCTCTCTCTCTCTCTCTCTCTCTCTCTCTCTCTCTCGTGTGAGAGTCTCCATGTAAGGATGATCACTTTCCCCTTTATTCTTTGCCCAAAATATTAATAAAATCAATAGACTTTTAAAAATCGATTTTCCAATGGTTAAAAATCATTCTTCAAACATCGACAGAAAAGCTTTTTACTTTCCCTCTTGAAAGAAAAAATGGGAGAGAGAGAAAGAAAGGGAGATAAAAACCAAAGAGGGATCAGAATAAGAAACAGTCGTGGTATTGAATAAAGGAAGGGAAGAGAGTTTACGCTAAAGTTGATCAATACGACGTTGAATTTATATATATACAGTATATAATATATATATATATATATATATATATATATATATATATATATAGTATATATATATATATATATTATATATATATATATATATATATATATATAGTATATATATATATAGATATATATATATATATATATATATATATAGTTTACCTGTATATACAGTAATGTTATACATACATATATACATACCATACATACAATCACTAGATATATATATATATATATATATACTATATATATATATATGTATATACATATATATATATGTATATATATATTATATATATATTTATATATATATATATATATTATATATATATATATATATATATATATATATATATATATATATATATATATCTATATATTATATATATATATATATAATTATATTATATATATATATATATATATATATATATATATATATATTTATATATATATATATAAAGGGATATAAAGAGAGAGAGAGCACGGTGTTTGAGACAAGCAACTGTATATAAACTCATACACTAGACTTCCTAATAGATTCAGCGCCATTTAGATACCCAAACCTTGCAGTAACACATTGACAAAGATTTCTGCCCTTAAACAAAAAAAAAAAAAAAAAAAAAAAAAAAACTTTCCC
>JANJGK010006663.1:32500-35798 GCA_039081455.1 Macrobrachium rosenbergii
ATTCGAAATATACTTGAACTCCTGAGATGTACCTTAGAAGACAGGCATAGTGGGGTCAAAGTTCAGTGAATAACATCAATGAGCTCGAACGAGCACCATGCCAGAACAACTGCAACAGACACTGCACTCGCTGCCATGACAACAGCCTCTCTCGGGTCATAGCTTAGTCGAAGCTATCAGCTACGACAAGCTGTCACAGCAGTGAGAGTATTAAAGGTGCCGAGAAATTTGATGAAGCTATCTACCTTAAAAGACTGTCTGTCTGTCTGGTGATATCCATGAACAATAACTGAAGGGGCATCGAAGAATTTGCCAACTGTAAAGGCACAACCCTCCTGATAACTTAAAATCATTCTTCATTATTCTGGACTGGATTGTGGACGTTATCTGAGAAAAGGACTCATGAAACATGGAAAAATAGATAAAGTTTTCCTTCATGAAAAGCCTCCTGCTGCAATACTTTCGGAAAGACCCAGAATAATCTGGAAAATAGGATTGTATCGCCATTGATAATATCTTTGGCGATCAATACTACTTAATCTGAATGGAAATAGGCTTAAATGCTTCTTATCATTTGTAGTATATCTGATTAAGGACTCATAGAACAGAAAGGAAAATAGATAACGTGCTCCTTATATATATATCATATGATATATATATATATATATATATATATATATATATATATATATATATAATTTATATATATATATATATATATATATATATATATATATATATATATAATATATGTGTGTGTGTGTGTGTGTGTGTGTGTGTGTGTGTGTGTGTGTGTGCCTGTGCAGATAAGAAGAGACTGAGATGTGGTCAAGCAATGACGCTATTGAACAGGAGATTCTGATAAATATTCAAATTTCCAACCTAAGTGACATAAATATAAAAAAAAAACTTCAAACCTAACCTTCTTTTGTACAGAAGCCAGACGCCAACGGCGGGAAACGGCTGCAACAGTCGTTGTATTCCAGTCGCACTACAGTGTAAAAAGAGGAAATGGCTCTCTCGAAGGGGACTCGGGCACGGTATCGCATAAGACGGCGCTTTTATGCAGGAAAGCGTGCTGTCAAAAACTGCTCTTCTGAACGACCCCAGTAGCATTTTGCTCCCACTGCTAGGCGACGCTGCTTCCAAAACGGAGATTGCTGTAGCCGTGGGCTTTATCTGGCAATTGGCCTTCCATGGTCGACTGGAGAAAAATTATATATAATATATATATATAGTATATATATATATATATATATATATATATATGTAAGTATATATATATATATATATATATATATATATATCTATATATATATATTATATATATACATACATATATATAAAAACATACATACATATAATATATATATATATATATTATATATATTTATATATATATATATATATATATATATATATATATATATACAGACGCATTTTGCACGTGAGAAACTGAAACATCGCTGCCTTGAAATGTTAGCTATTTTCCTATGTATCTATTCAGTATCTTTTATAGCTGAAAAGTTTTTCACATTTCAGCAACTTTATACAATAAAGGGAATTCATTCGCTGCAGAAGTAGTATAAAGATTCTTTCGGGTCTTCAGATTTAACGCCATTATTTGGAAGTTTCCCTTGAAGCTGATTGGAAGTAATGTTTTTTCCTTCAATTAAACCTCCTTTACATCCTGTATAGTACCGAGTTTTGTCATTTTTTTGTGATCACTCAAACATGTAACAACTGCTGGCGACCACCATGGAAGAAGCTAAAAACCCACGAAAAAATAGATATACTTAGAGGAAAATAATAGAATAAATGACACACACACACACACACACACACACACACACACACACACACATATATATATATATATATATATATATATATATATATATATATATATATATATATATATATATATATATATATATATATATATATATATATTGTCAAGGATATATATCCGTCCCTCCTGTAGATTTCCGTGCATCATTTAATTTGAAATAATCTGCTATTCATTTGACAGTAAAGTGTGGAAAAGCGGCGGGCGACGGGGAGACAAGCGTAGTTTGAACTGGGTTAGGGCTGTTAGTACCAGTGTAGAGCAGTGTAGGGAACACCCCCATCTCCTGATCCTGGGAAACAATAGACACTCCCTTTTTCACCCCCATCACGTGATGGGGGAGCATTTAGGAATGGGGAAGGTCAGAATAGGCTTATAGGCTAATGGCCGAGATAGGACTTTTAACCTGTAAGCACTTAGTCTTAAGGCCCTTTTTTCCTTTACTTTTTGCTGGCGTATGACTCCTTGCAGGACGGATTGGCCTACCCATCGAAAACAAGAGTCCTCCCCGGCTTTAGCGAGGAGAAACTCCAGTGCCCTCGTCAGGAAAGCTACGTGATGGCTCCATCTTTTCCCTCACACTGGTGGGACGATCTTCGAACGGACAACCACAACGATTGTTTGGGCGCCCACAATGGTCTCCCCCCCCAGTCTAGAAGTTTCGTACCTTGCAAGTAGTCAACAGCCAGCCCTTTTCCCTTCTACTTAAAAACCACTAAAATTTCCCATTCTTTAAACTTAACTCCTTCCTCCACAGAGCAATCCGTGTTTGTTAAAAGTCCTGCCCAGCCTCCAATATCTCACCATTAATGTGCCTTGAATTTCAGTAAAGATCCCGTGCTAAGAGTATCCAATTATCCCTCCCCCAGTGCAATTTAAGGCAATTTAGGCTAAGAAATACAAGTGTTAATTTTCTCTTTGTGCGAGTGCGTGTGCTTGTGTTAAAAGCCCAATCAATTACGATTTCCATACTGTGCTTACATGATCTCCTTATCATTATCTGCTGGGCTACATAGTGGTTAATATTTAATTGTGTAAAGTATCCCCATTTATAAGGGGGGATTCCATTTCTTTCTGTGTGCCTCAGTTGTTAATCCGGACCTTTCTTTCAGGAGAGACAAGCTGCCCTATCGCACTCCGTGCCCCATTACTTAGCCTGCCACCCCACAATCCTGAATATTCCTGGTCGCAGTCGATACCAAGTCCGTTGTGGCCCGAAAGATGTTTATATGAATTATTTTCCCATCCTGGAGTTCCATCATTTGCATCATCTAACTGAGACTATTCTGTGTAATCGGGGCATGACTAACTATTATTATTATCATTGACTGATTGTATCGAAACTGGGTCCCCTTATTACTCAGCTTGTGTGTTGCCAATCATTACATTATTGTTCCCATGTATCCAATTAATGAGTCTCCCCATCAGTTATCATGTTGTTTTGTTGTC
>JANJGK010006666.1:0-15000 GCA_039081455.1 Macrobrachium rosenbergii
TATCCCTTTATCAGAATTTGTTATCTTTTTTTAAAAAATAGGTTTACTTCTATTCATAACTACTTTTAGTCTTTGACTTTTATTTCATTTTCCCTTAAGGGATTTTTATACTATTACTATCAATACTGTTTAAAATCCGTAAGTACATAAGTACTACTTTATCTTAGTCTTTCTCAAACCAAAACAGCAGTAGGTTAATTAGTAACTACATGAATTTCAAGGAAAATAAAGAAATCTACATAAATTTCATAAATTTTAGGATTCCATTCATTCAAATTGTAGGACTTTTTTTTCCATATAACTTTTTTTCCTTCAGTGGCTTAGAATTATTATTGTTGTATTTTTTTTTGAGAGAGGCTTATTAAATGAACTTTAAAATTTCAATTTTCTCACATCTAACAAATATATTCGATCCTGAAACACATGATTCTCTTGATCTTAGTATATAACAATTCAAAAAATTTCTGAGACGCTTGAGAGAAATATATATTTTTCCAGTTTGACTGCATTGTATATTCCTCAAAGTAGGGAATAAAATTAACATTCACCCACTCCATTCGTAGAAAACCAACTTCAGAACTGAATAAGACTTTACTTCTGGCAATAATGGTTCCTTTGAGTAAGAAGAAAAGAAGTTGTTTACCGTTCAGTCTCCTGGCTGATAAAAGGAAAACTTTAGTAATTAGTAAGATGTAATCAAGCGAAGTAAGGAGAAGGGAATGAAAATTGTTTTGCTCGTTTCGGGAAGCAAAAAGAATTAGGAGAAGCTGACCTGAAGAAAGATAATGAAAGGTATTTTTGGTGATCGTGAGACAAATGAGAAACCACAATTATGGAAATAATTATTATCACTTATTGTTTGTGAATGGGGTTTTAAATAACGTATGCTTTCCTCTTCAGAATCTTTGAATTATGTAATGGTTACATGGTTGCTTTTATTACCTCTGTGTTTGATCATTATTATAATTTATTATTGTTTATGAATGGGGCTTTATATTGCGTCCGTTTGGACTCACAGAAGTAATACTTTGTCATGATTACTTCATTACCTTTGTGTTTTTTTCTGTTCCGTTTACCAAATCAAATTTCCTTACTCAGTGATATATCGAAATGAATATAGTTCAAATCATTGATCATCGTTGCTGCTGTGCTTTGTCACAATTTTTATGGCGTTCAACATTTCATTATATACAGTATATATACTCACGGGAAAGACTTAGCAAGTAACTTAAATAAAATATTCAGTCCGCAAACAAATGAAATTGATTCCTTCATGTCAATATACACCAACGCAGATGCAGCCACATTTTTCAGAAGCTTTGCAGATTTAATTTTTTTTTTTCCCATCAAACGGATTTCCAAATCATTCATTGGAAACGCAGGCGAAAACGATGGTGGAAATTATCTCTTAGTTGTGTTACATGACCCCGTTTGAAATGATTATTATCCCCAGATAAGAACGGAAAAAGGAAGACAAAACAATTCGAGATGAAGTGTGAAAATCGGAGCTTAGATGCGGATTGAAAAAAGAAGAGATATTAGTTCGTTAATCTATCACAGGCGTTGATGAAGTCGAGGACAAGTGTGGGCTACAGAACAGAATCAGTAAATGGAGAGTGAAAGTAGAGAAAGGTGTTATTTTAAAAAGAGAACAAAAGGGAGAGAAATTACAAAAGTTCTGCAGTTGCTGAGAGCTTTGTCGCCAAAGAAGAGGTGTTACTTTTATCGAGGGGCAAGATCAATTAACAAGGTTTTTTTTTATGACGTTGGAAAACTTTCTTTTACTTTTAATCTGCCTTACTTTCTCTAGAGAGAGAGAGAGAGAGAGAGAGAGAGAGAGAGAGAGAGAGAGAGAGAGAGAGAGAATTGTCGATAATGACTAAACGTCGTTTTTAATCTCTTCACATAAATGTATGGATATAATTGTGATGACCTTCACCAAAAAGGGAAATCTGAAAGAAACTGATAAGAATTTGTTGCTTCTTATGTAATACAGCTTTAGAATTCACTTGTAACCTATCTGCTACCTTCACTGATTAGTTCCTCGCCCTAAAATACTTTTTCTACCCGACCTTTTCTGATCAAACTTTCCTTAGGCTAGATGTTACCGAGCCGTCTACTTTTATGAATTACTTTTCTTTTTTTGTTTACTAGGCCTCACATTCAGTGTTATGATAAAGAAGCTGACCGTTTATAAAGATACGATATTTTTCTTGCAAATTATATGACATCATGTTCAGTGAATATTTACCTATCAGTAAAATATGACAGAGAGAGAGAGAGAGAGAGAGAGAGAGAGAGAGAGACAGAGAGAGAGACAGAGAGAGTTGAACATATATTGAATTTACTGCAGCTTTCTTATTCTTGGTTTTTGATGATGATTTTTTGCAAAATATGTGAATACTAGTATCTAAAAATTGGAATTTTCTGATATGAGAGAGAGAGAGAGAGAGAGATGAGAGAGAGAGGAGAGAGAGGAGAGAGAGAGAGAGAGAGAGAGAGAGAGAGAGAGAGAGAGAGATATTTGTCCTTTACTTATTTTAGTGTTTTTATGATACATATTTCCGAAACATGAATATCAATATTAACACACACACATATGTTAAAAGAAACAAAACCCATATCGATATACCAGTACAGACAGACAACATTCCATTATAATGTTTATCCTCGGAACTGAGAGAAATTCTTATGAATTCGGAAGATGTAAATTCTTATGAATTCGGAAGATGAGTCGGCGACCTTGAGACAGCAAACCATTCAGAATAAAAGGAAGACTTGCTAATTCTTCTTCACAGAAAGGAAAGTGATTGATTTCCACTGAGTCCTCTTATTCCTCATGCTAAATCCGCTTCGTAGATTTCGTCGGGAAATTCATTCCGACAGTGATTCCCCTCTAAAGAATATTAAAGGTTATCTCACTCGGGCAGAAAATGGAATTCTTTTCGCCGGGAAATGTTTCAATATTGAGTTTTGTAGGACAGGAATACAGGGGATAGATTAACTTGTTGAAAGTTTTGTTCAGAATATGAGAAAGGAGATAAACAGCTTTATGTTTTTCAACAACTGAAATGTCAAGGAGACAAGGTCGCTTAATCCTATACAGTAGTTGGAGTCTGCTATAAACAAATTAATGCTAAATCCAGCAGCTTTTAGCCAACTATGGCATAAGAATCACTTTATACAGAAGTGAATTTACATCTTAGCCCCCACAATCTTTAATCTCCACCCCACAATAATAACAATAATAAAAAAAACATACAAGACTTGATGTATTGAGAAAAAATATAACAATTATAAATCTTCCATGCAATGACAATACCCCGAAATTTTTAATGAAGGATCGAAAGATAAAAAAATACACGCAAAAAAACAGCTGACGTTCGGGTCTATATTACACCTCAGATGCCTAGAGGCAATTCCAGCCTTTGGAATGAGGGGTAGTGAATATTTTCCTGAGGGAATGAACAGATTCCCAATGCGGAAGTGAGAATTGCGAAGTTCCCAAAGCATAACCTTGTCAAAACTCTTCAACGAAGTCTTTCCCGTCAAAAAGAAACTCATGATTTATCTTCGAGTCTTATATATAACAAAATTAGAGACCTGAAGACGAGGAATTTATGCCAGACCACAAACTGGTCCATAATGAATCTGCATTCAGGATTCAACTGCCTTTTTGGTGTTGGGGATTTGTCAGTTTTTTTAATTATGGAAGTCAGTCTTTAAAATGAACTCCCCTAATTACAGACGTATATAGAGCATAATATCTTTCTATCTATCTATCTATGATATGTTAGAGAGTAAGTGCTTTGTTTTTTCTCATATCAAGTTTTTTTCACAGCATATAATTTTTTCAAGGTGGAAAACATTAGTCCACATTAAACGAGATATTAAACAGTATTTGCTCTTTCTCTTTTGTTAGACTTTATGAAAGCTATTAAAAAAGTCTTGTTAACTATTAAGCAATGTATATAGAAACGCCACGTTCAACTATTAGGAAATAATTAAACGAGATGCTGCAGGAGACAAATGTCTCTAATACATTGTAAGTTCAACGAACTTGCATAGTTAATGAAATTCTTCTGTCATTTTTCGAGTGGTTAGCATACGTGACACCTAACTTCACGAGAGCGTAATACATTTTCTGATAATACATTAACTTAGGCACCATGACACTTCAGTATTTTCCGTTTGAAAAATAATTAAGCTGTCGAAATGCGTTAACTGTTGAGTGGACAAAGTTTGAAACCCTCCGTGTTCGAATATAGATTTATTTTTCGACGAATGTACCTACCTAAATACCCCCATTACCACACATGAAAGAGAGCAACGCTGTACCTGTTATCTTTCCATTGATAATGTGAAAGTAATAAACGCTTTCAACATTTCCGTGACAAAATAACGCATCGTTTAGACTCGTTATATGTAAAGCGAATAATATTAGGAGTGAATTTGGCAGCATTAATAAAATTACTCCGCTTGAACTTGTAGAGGTATAGTATAGCTAAATGTGAATATATGTAGGCAACATATGCATTTTTGAATTTCGGGTTGACTGTTTTTTTTCATGTTGTGTTCTCATCAATGACAGATTATATATGTACGTGAATATGTATGTATGTATATATATATATATATATATATATATATATATATATATATATATATATATATATATATATATATATATATATATATATATATATATATATATATATAGTATATATATATATATATATATATATGCGTATATATATATATATATATATATATATATATATATATATATATATATATATATATATATGCGTATATATATATATATATATATATATATATATATATATATATATATATATATATATGTGTGTGTGTGTGTGTGTGTGCATGTATCCTTTATATATGCAGGTGGCTGGGTATTTTTTTTCAGCTTTGGAAATGCAAAACGCTCTTGGAAAAATATTATTTTTGAATACTGTTCTATTCATATCCAAGACAAATATCCCGCTGATCAATCCAGTGTCACGCTCATGTTACAAATATGTTAAAACGAAGCCACCGAGAAGAACTTGTATTTTAGTATCGACGTTGTTGATACACAGCATCAGATTCAGGCTCTTTGAAAGTCTGGTGATAAATGAGGCCTTTATTTTCATTATCCTGTCCTTCCTACGTTTAATTTTTCGTTTTCTTTACAAGAAAACTATTGTGCCGGCTTTGTCTGTCCGTCCGCACTTTATTCTGTTTGCACTTTTTTCTGTCCGCACTTTTTCTGTCCGCCTCAGATCTCAAAAACTGCTGAGGCTAGAGGGCTGCAAATGATATGTTGATCATCCACGCTCCAATCATCAAACGTACTGAATTGCAGCCCTCTATCCTCAGTTAACTCAGTTAAAGTTAACTATAATCGTGCTTCTGGTAATGATATAGTATAGGCCACCACCGGGCAATGGTTAAAGTTTCATGGGCCGCGGCTCATACAGCTTTATACCGAGACCACCGACGACGATAGATCTATTTTCGGTGGCCTTGATTATAGGCTGTGGCGGCTGTGCAGAAAACTCGATTGCGCCGAAGAAACTTCGGCGCATATGTTACTTGTTGTATTTATATGTAAGAATCGTCATTATTTCACTCTAAACTATATTGAAGCCGATCAACATATAAAGCATTATTGACAATTATATTGCCTTGTTTAGGATTCATAAATATCTGCCGAATAATTATTATTTGCGTGAATGCGACGTTCAAAATGGTAACATCTGGAAAGCTACCGCTTCCAACATTCGCCCTATATATAATATATATATATATATATATATATATATATATATATTATATATATATATATATATATTATACTATATATATATATAGTATATATATAAATATAATAATATACTGTATAATATATTATTTATATATATATATATATATATATATATATATATTATATATACATATATATATATATATATATATATGTATATATATAATATATCATATATATATATTATATATATTTATAATATTATATATTGCTAACAAATTCCACCTTCGAAATATGAATAAGTTCTTTCAGCTCTGTATTAGAGTTGTTTGACCTCTAGGTAAATAAAATGTTTTATGGAGGCAAAACGTAACTTGAAAGATCACATGTTGTAATGATTGCATTCCAATTTTTCATTTGAAATTAAGAAAAAAAAATTTTCTGCAAAGAAAAAACTGTCATGTGAAATTGCTTACCACGAACTGAAAAACCACTCCATTTATGCTCTCTCTCTCTCTCTCTCTCTCTCTCTCTCTCTTCCTCTCTCTCTCTCTCTCTCTCTCTCTCTCTCTCTCTCTCTCTCTCCTCTCTCTCTCTTTTTGATTTTGACAAAAGTTAATTACCTAGTTCGTTGTGGCTTTACAAACGATGTAAGATAATTATGTTATCGATGCATTAATGCATGCACCATAAGAAAATATAATTCTTTTGAAAATAAAATGAAAAATTCAAAGAAAATAGCCACGAGCCCTCGATATCCGTCATGAAATAGCAACGGGATAGAATGAAGAAGTAAGTGGGAGAGAAATAGAGAAATAGAGAAGGGGAGCGAGAGATGGAAGAATGAAAATGCAATGCAATTTGCATTCTGATATAAGATATCACATGACCTACTTCGGAACTGTGCAACTTGCAACAATTTCGATAAGACAAAATTTTTTTATTGCCTCCCGTAAAAGGAATCCAATTCACTTACGGGGAATGACTTTACCCCAGAAATTGAAATAATCATGCCCTTTGGTTAGACATATATATATATATATAATATATATATATATATATATATATATCATATAATATATATAATATATATATATATATATATATATATATATATGTATTATATATATATATATATATATATATATATATATATATATATATATATATATATATATATATATATATTATATATATATATATATATATATATATAAATATATATATATATATATATATATTTATATATATATATATATATTTATAAATATATATACACATATATATATATATATATATATATATATATATATATATATATATATATTATATATATATATATATATATATATAAATATATATATATATATATATATATATATATATATATATATACACACATACATACATACATATACATATATGTATACATTGCAAAATCTTGGATATATATCTTCCCACTGTAAGAGCGACCAGCAACGATGCCACATTATCATTATTTTCGAAGGCATGACGACATTCGCCTGGATTTTTTTCACTTTATCTCTTTTTTCTCCTCAGATAACAAATTACTCCAGTGATTCCAACAGCCGTTCAAGATTACAAGAGGTCTTTGCTGGGAGATATTCATGAGTTATTCACCATTAACCTACATCTCATAATTCAGTCATGATGAAATAGGAGTCATTTTCCCCACATTAAGTGAGAACTGTTTTATGTTCAACCAGATATTGCGTATTTGTATTTGTGAGTTTCATATAGAATTCTCTTCATTAATTTTATAATATATATTTTTTGTACATTACTTTAATGCCTGTGTTTTCAAGACTTTTTGCTTTTTTTTTTAGGTTATTTTGACATGAGTATTATTAGCAAAACTTTTTTACTGCAACTTGTGGCTTACAAATTGATTTTGAAATATATCGCATCCCCAAATTAAGTAGCATAAAAGAGCAGTGCCAACTGAGTAGTTAGGAAATTAAATAACTCCAACAATTATTTACAAACAGTTTGAGAAGAATGAAATCGTAGAATTTAGTTGAGCAAAGAAATTTTGCTGAAAAAAATTAATAAACAATCCTCATATGATAAAAACAAAACATAGCATTTCACAGGATCTTTATGAAATGCTTTCTTATTTTTCATTTCTTTGGAACTTGTGTGACAAAATTCTTCTTTCATATTTAAACTGATAGTTCATCATTTCTCTTCATGGATTACGTAAGTTATGAAATATTTTTGTATCGGTTGCTATGCATTTGTACAAAAAACTAGAAAAATGTGCAATAATTATAGTAATGATATAGTAATGTTTTATATAAAAGTACCAGTGACAATCAGGTTCCTTAGAATTAATTTCGTTTTTATCGTGTGTACTGCATTATCATTTCAAATGAATTAGTTATATTTAACATGTAGTAAAATGCTATATTCACCTGAAACTATAATTATCAGCATATTCCTTGCTCTGATATCAACGAGAGAGAGAGAGAGAGAGAGAGAGAGAGAGAGAGAGAATATTAATCCACTTTTCCTTTCACGGAATTTCATGCTCTTATGCCGAATTTCAACAGAATGTTTTAACAACAGCTTTACCCCTTACCAGAGTTAGTAATGTACCCAGGGAAGAAACATTGCACACACACACACATACACACACACATAAACACATACATACGCCGTTTCATACAGCAATATACCGCTGTGACGACACTAAATTGGAAAAGTAATAAGATACAGAATTCGAAGCTTCAACGCATATCCGTACTCCATATACTTCCGCCAGCTATTAATCTGAACACGAGTATTTCATTTCAATCGCTGATTTAATTTACACCCAAATAATCGCCGTTCGCGAGAGACTGACAGTTCATTGCTGCTATCTGCAAATTCGAATGATATATCACACCTTTCTTGTACTGACTACAAATGGATATGATGAATGAAAGCAGTATATACTTACAATATTTTCTATTTAACCAATTCCCAGTCTATAAAGGGTTCCTATTTGAATACAGTGGGTTTGCATATTTCATCATGTCCGGCTCACAAACAGTGGCTAACAGTTGCTTATGATTTACACAATACGGCCATTGGTAGTTGCTGATGTTTCTGTTGTTTATTTTTGATCAAGTGGAACGTTTTAAAATCAAACATGCATAAAAAAAAAGCATCACATACAACATCAAGATTCTAAAAGAAATGGATTTCTATACGTCATAATCGTGCTTACACGGAATAGAACGACATTTGTCTGTTCGTAATTCTATGCAATATATTTGAAACATTTGTTATAACCAGGCATAATGTCGCAAGTTTAAGATAAAAAAGAAACTTTAGTTTAGATACGTCATACTAAATTAGAAAAAAAAAATACATCAAGTCTTCTAATCTTTTGGTATCGGTAACACTCAATACAGTACTACCACAGCAGTCTATCTATACTGCCAGATATGATAGTAATAAAAAAGAGGGTCGGGACTGCAATTCCTGACCCTAGGGGACATTACGTACCATCCCGAAGTTTGGACCAATGCATTTTCATTTCACATAATCACAAAGGTCATTGGTGAGAGAGGCTAGCAACGGGTTGGATAACAGCAGGTCTAAACATTTCGCGTAATTCCCTTAGGCTATTTGCATTACGCACAGAAGAAATAATTATATACGCAAATGCCTCTTCTTTAGTATTATAAAAAAAAGATGCATTTTGTAATGTTTAATTATACAAATAAAATCTTCAGCTATTTGCGAGTAAAAAAATATTTTCTCATATAATTATGTTAATGATTTGAATTAATTCAGTTTATATGAATATTCTTTAGGCCCTGTTCATTAATCAACTGTGCAGAACATTATGGAAATTTAGTTACAAAATCAACTTCCTTTCGTACTAATATACTCCCATGAGATTAAGAGCCTTCATGAAATTCTCAGCTTTTAACATTTATAAAGTCAAATGTGTCTGAATAACTTGCATATAACGTAACTTTCCAAATAATTTGATTTAAAGAAATATTTACAAATAGTCGACTTGAATAATGCAATAAACCACGAAAAATCGAATCATACCTGATGAGGAAATTCTCATTTATATCAAACTTGAATATCCTTTTGAGATAATAATTAATACACACCGTAACATCCCCCACGATAAATCTCGAGCTTATAAAGTTCAGTGAGGATTACGTTGTAAAACAAAAACAAAAACAAAATAGATCTTTAACAAACTGGAATTTCCATTTGAATTAATACACACTCCAGCATCCCTCACGATATATCTCCAGCTTATAAAGTACAGTATTCATTGCGCTGTAGAACGGAAATAAGGATAATGTTTGGATTATTATCCGCTCGGCCATTTCAGAAAATTACGTGTTGGCTTTGCGGGGATTATTTGCTCAGACCGCTTGCGTCGGGAAGTCTCTGCACTGAAACCAGATATTCCTGAAATGGTGTGTTATTTGCTGATAAAAACTGGGAGATAGCATTTTAGGTTGGAAATCACAGCAACTCGGGGTTTTAAGTCTGCAAAACTTCACGTCTTTAAATGACTCGTCAGGGACTTAATAAGCAGATGAGTCACTGAAGTTTTTCTTTTTTTAAACAGTTGCTTGGATCTAACGTTTTATTTTATATTTTTCCTCCAAAAGGATAAATAGTAATCATAGATAAAGCAGATATCAACAGCTTCGCATTCTTAAAATCCAAGATTCAGGTTTCAACACACACACACACAACACACACACACACAGAGAGAGAGAGAGAGAGAGAGAGGAGAGAGAGAGAGAGGGGAGAGAGAGAGAGAGAGAGAGAGAGAGAGAGAGAGAGAGAGAGAGATGAGTGGTTGGTGGATGGCCTGAGAACGGCTCGTAAAGGGAAACTTTAAAGAGTAAAGTAGAAGTGGCATTACAAACTTTATAGAGATCTTGGTTCTGATGTTAAGAAGTTTCATCTTGGAGTTACTTAGTAATCAAAATTTATAACACATTCTAAAGGAAAGAAATTCTTTGGTTATGAAAACTCAATTAGTGTTTTTCCTCGTGTAACTCTGTGGTCAGTAAAGTTAGACATGTGAGGAAGGTGACACGACATTACAGGTTCTAGATACGAGGCTTCACTAAGGGCTAGGTGCTTATATCTGTCAGCGTAAGTCTTGTATAAAGGGTACCTTTTCTATGGAGTCAGTTGCTCTCAATAATTAGTTTCATATTCTTATTATTCAAAGACGGGTATATCATCCTTCCTTAACACGGTAATAGCTTGTTACATTAATCTCATACCAGTCAATTCATGTACCAATATACTCCCAATTAACTCAAATTACGAGATAAAGCGTAAAAAAAAACATACATATGGAGGATTAGGCATAGCTCTTTCACAATTCTAGCTTGTCATGATGTCACATATGTGACGTCACGACTAGCTTGAACTGCCAAATAGCACCAACGTGATAATTCTATTTATGTTCCAGCTTTGTACGATGGTTAATGACTGTGGGGCAAGACAGTGTTTGGCGGAATTTAGTGGAGCTGTGCTGGACTTCTCCTGAGATGAATTAAGTCGAACTCTCCGGATTTTTGCTGCTTGTAAGAGTTTATACAGATAAGTGTTAGCTGAAATGCAAAGACATTTTCTTTCGTGTGTGTGTGTGTGTGTGTGTGTGTGTGTGTGTGTGTGTGTCAGTATTCGTAAATAAACCCAATGCAGAGGTTTGAAGTTAAAGCATTTAAGTAAATAGATTTGGGTAAACTTAGGTTTCAGAGTGTTCAAAAATCTACCCCTAAAGGCTGGTAAAAATGAACGGGGCCAGGAACAAGACTGGAATAGAGGCAAGGTTGTCTCGGTAAATAGTAACCGAGGTCACAGCGAGATTTTTCAATCGGAAAGGGAAAGGGATTTGAAACCAGGAAGTCTGGAGGATAAACTTCAACATGGAGAAACCTTCCAATAGAAACGGGCTGTTGTAATGAGCAAAAACTGGAGCAAGAGGATAAAGACACTCCTTAATGAGCAAAGGGTTAGTGAAGTGATGCCATGGTGCAATTTGACAGAAGTTATGAAGCTAAGCTGATTGAAGAAGATTCCGGTTTTATTGAAGGAAACCCCGAAGGGGGAGAAGAGAAGATGGTATTTTAATTCCATCCATGATCATTTGTTGCCTCATTGAATGTGAGCAGACAAATTGGAGAATCATTTTCGGAAGAGGTTTACGTTGGCAACTAATCAGATATTGAATACTATTCATAAGTGGGTTGTGAAATCACAGAACAGAATACTGTCTGATGACAGTAATAATCAACTGTACGACTGAAAAGTCTTTCTAATGAGCGAATAATAAAAGACTGCTTAAATCATCAAGGGATGCTGGATAACAACTGGTAATGGTGATGAAATTAGACAGGATTCATCTAATGTATGCAATAAGGAAATTATTATGGAACAAACCTAGAGAGGTCATTGACCTGAAATTTAAGCTTCCAAAGAAGGTAATGGGAAAAACAGAAAGAAGAGACTAGTTATAAGAAAAGAAAAGGGTAATTTAACAAGTTATAAATAGATAAGTGAAATTGTAATTAAGATACAAGAATTGTATTTTGCTTGGAATAAAATTCTTCTGGTTGAAATCCAAGCTTCCAAACAATATTTGTTCATTAGAAAGAAGTAACAGAAGGTAAGAAGAAAAACGGAGAGAAGAGATCAGTAATCAGAGAAGAAAAAAATAATTTAACAAATAAATAAATAGGTGAAAATGTGATTAAAGTACAAGAATTGTACTTTGCTTGGAAGAAAATTCTTCTGAAAACATGCAGATGAGGCTTCAAATATACGAAGAAAGCCTAGCCATTATTCCAGTCTCAGTTGCAATGATCCATACGCCGAATGCAGAATATCGAGACTGCAAGCCTTCCTGAGATTTAAATTCCCCTCGGGATTCTATTTGGGAAAGGGTGCGAACCTTCAGCCTGAAGAGTCTTTTTATACAGAGGGAGAAATTCTTCGTTCAGTTTATTCGACAGGAGTAAGATTTCAAGAGAGAGATAAGAATGAAAAGAGAGGTAAAGAAATAGGGAGCGTATGATTCGGTTCACAGGAATTTGCATAAGGTGTTATAGAGTCCTCGGGGAATGTTTTGTCTTAATTCCATGCATGAAAACTTGGCAATAACTCAAAGTTCTTTTCTCCGGACGAAAAGTTAATCTGGTAAGTCAGAGTACTTATTTGGTTAGTGTTATATATACATATATATATATATATATATATATATATATATATATAGTATATATATATATATATATATATATATATATATATATATATATATATATACATATATATATATATATATTATTATATATATATATATATATATATATACATATATATATATATATATATATATATATATATATATATATATATATATTTATATATATAGAAATCATCAACACACAATCACGTGTGGAACAGAAATAAATTTCTGACTCATGTCGGGATCGAACCCAGGTCTCTCAGGTGGGTAACGCCCTTGCTTTCCACCGAGAGACCTGGGTTCGATCCCGACGTGAGTCAGAATATATATATATATATATATATATATATATATATATATATATATATATATATATGCGTGTGTGTGTGTGTGTATGTCTGTAACAAAGAAACACCAAGATGCCGAAGTCCCAGCCCATTAGAGTCCAACTTTCTTCGTAGCATCAGAGTATTAGCCTCGTGTCTTACTTTCAGTAGTGAGAATAATTATTGCAAAACCAGAGGGAGATTAAAGTTTGATACTTGACACGGACGAAAGAGAAACTCAGCCTTTGCAACAGAGCATTTCTCTTGCAATAATGCGGGAGATTTTCCCTTGAGATAAGTCAGATGAAAAAAGAATTAGTATTTAGTTGCTTTCTTGTAACGCCCAAATCAATTTTGCAAAATTTTCAGGGAGATGTATTCGTGGAGATGAATGCTTTTAGGTATTGTACAGTATCTTCTTGCAACTCCAAGTCACACAGATGGGCATTTGTTGTGCAACATAGTTAGTCACTAAATATTACCAAGGAGATGCATAGCCTACACTGAATAATATGGCTTTTCATTCGAACATCCTCTCCAACTCCATCTATCGACCAGTTTTACATCTCCCAATCTGCATTTTTCTTCAGCATTTTGGTATTAACACTCTTACGGTCAGTTTGTCTTAAGAAGTCTCTTCACATAATCACGCTACATTAAAACTTCAGTATTCTTTGATCTTCTTTTTGGAATTAACGGATCCACTTGGTGGACATTTTATAATGCCATATAAGCATTTCACACGAACCACAGAACCGGAGTTTTACCAGTTAACAGTACAAACCCTTTCATTATTGTCTATTGTTTACGTAATGGCAAAGAAGAGAAAATATGTTAGCAATGATGAGCTGTGACTGAAATAATATGTATATATACATATATATGTATTATATATATATATATATATATATATATATATATATATATAAACACAACATAATGTTATATACATATAATTTATATGTATTATATATATATATATATATATATATATATATAGAGAGAGAGAGAGAGAGAGAGAGAGAGAGAGAGAGAGAGAGAGAGAGAGAGAGAGATGTATATATCTTGTTCAGGCTTTCTGTTAAGGTATCAATTGAATGCTGGATATCTAATTTATTTCAGGTTCATATCGCCACGAACTTTCCAAGAACTGGTTGATTGTACCCCAGTGCTGTAAAATATATTCAGTGTTGTTATTTGAGTTATGCAGTCATATGCTAAGCCTTATGAAAGGGTAGCTCACCTGTAATAATCCACAATATTCGTTCCATTTTCTTGTCAGAGGTCTCTTTTGTTGGCGGCGAGTGTCCAGTGAAACGCGAGACTGGCTCCATTATATATATCCGGGATGTTTTGTTCTTTATTCTCCTGTATCAGAAGAAATGTGGAAAATCCTTGGAAACTGGAGCTTTTGGGCTAATCCAGGCCTGTATGATTAGAATCTATGTCCAAGCAACATAGAGAGAGAGAGAGAGAGAGAGAGAGAGAGAGAGAGAGAGAGAGAGAGAGAGAGAGAGAGAGAGAGAGAGAGAGAGAGAGCTATTCAGACTCATGGTCAAAGACAATGGTGCTTTTAAAGTAATTGCATTCCATAATAATAGTTGTTTAGGTAAGCCTACTATTGATAATGCCCCTTGCAGATATCCCTTCAT
>JANJGK010006666.1:20000-35782 GCA_039081455.1 Macrobrachium rosenbergii
AAATTTTTTGTGACACCCCGATTTTATACGACCATTTCTGTAACATCCTGTTTGTACGTAAAAATTTTTGTGACACCGTACATTTACTCGAAATTTTTGAGACACCCTGTTTTTATACCACCATTTCTGGACACCCTGTTTTTGGTCAAAGTTTTGAGACACCCTATTTTTATACTAACATTTCTGTAACACCCTGTTTCTACATGAAAGTTTTTGTGGCATGCTGTTTCTACATGAACGTTTTTGTGGCACCCTGCTTTTATACCACCATTTCTGGACACCCTGTTTCGACTTGAAAGTTTTGTAACACCCTGTTTCTACTTGAAAGTTCTTGTGACACCTTGTTTTTAATACCAATATTCCTATGACATCCTGTTTCTACATAAAAGTTTTTGTGGCACCCTATGTTTACTTGAAAGTTATTGTGACCCCCCTGTTTTTTGTACCAACATTCCTGTGACACCTGTTTCTTCATGAATTTTTTTTGTGGCACCCGGTGTCTACATGAAAATTTTGTGACACCCTGTAGTTTCTTAGAAGTTTTTTGACACCCTGTATTTACTTGAAAGTTTTTGTGACACCCTGTTTTTGGGCAACTTTTTCTGATTTCTGACACTGTTTCTACATGAATGTTTTCGTGACACCCTATTTCTACATGAAGGTTTTTGTGACACCCTGTTTCTTTGGGAAAGTTTTGTGACGCCCTGTTTTTGGACAAAAATTTATGCGACACCCTGTTTCTTTGGAAAATCTTTTGTGACACCCTGTTGTTGGACGAAGTTTTCTGCGACACCCTGTTTCTACAATAAAGTTTTTGTGACACCCTGTTTTTGGACGGAAATTTCTGCAACACACTGTTTCTATGTGAAAATTTTTTGTGACACCCTGTTGTTGGATGAAAATTTCTGCGACACCCTGTTTCTTCGAGAAAGTTCTTGTGACACCCTGTTTTTGGACGAAAATTTCTGCGGCACCCTGTTTCTATGTGAAAATTTTTGTGATGCCCTGTTGTTGGACGAAGTTTTCTGCGACACTCTGTTTCTACACTAAAGTTTTTGTGACACCCTGTTGCTGGACGGAATTTTTTTGCGACACCCTGTTTCTACGCGAAAATTTTTTAGACACCCTGTTGTTGGACGAAGTTTTCTGCAACACCCTGTTTCTTTGTGAAAGTTTTTGTGACGTCCTGTTGTTGGACGACAATTTTTGCGACACCCTGTTTCTTCGAGAAAGTTTTTGTGGCGCCCTGTTTTTTGGACGAAAATTTCTGCGACACCTGTTTCTACGTGAAAATTTTTGTGACGCCCTGTTGTTGCACGAACTTTTCTGCGACGCCCTGTTCCTACACAAAAGTTTTTGTGACACCCTGTTTTTGGACGGAGATTTCTGCGACACCCTGTTTTCTTTGTGAAAGTTAAGTGATGCCCGTTGTTGGACGAAGTTTTCTGCGACACCCTGTTTCTACCTTAATGTTTTTGTGACACCCTGTATTTACTTGAAAGTTTTTGTGGCACCCTGTTTTTGGACTTGATATTTCTGTGACACCCTGTTTCTGCATGGAAGTTTTTGTGACACTTTTGGACCGATATTTCTGTGACAGCCCTTTTTGAAAATAAACTTTTTGTTTGAGTTTAGGGCACCTTATTTTTTATAGTCATAAATTTTGATCTCTGGTTGGAAGTGTCTTAGACACCTGTGGACTATCAGGCAAATGAGTTAATGACTAGATTATATAAGAATTTATGTACGTCCAGTATTTGCAGCCCTTTTCCAAATATCGTCCAGATAATATTTGCAGTATTTTCCATTCTTTGCCAATAATTAGCAGCATTTTCCTTAGTTTTTCTGTAGTAAACTTTTCCAGAAAAGGGTTTTATACTACTGTAGTACAAAAAATGTTTTATTACTCAAGTAGATTTTTTACAGAAAGTTCTTAATCCTGCGGTGAATTTTTACAAAGTTCTTAATATTCCTGAGGTAAATTTTTACAGAAAGTTCTTGATATTCCTGTAGTAAATTCTTATAGAAAGGCCTTAATATTCCTGTAGTAAATTATTACGAAAACTAAATATTCCTGTAGTAAGGTTTGACAGAAAGATCTTAATATTCCTGTAGTAAATTTTTACAAAAACTCGAAAAATTCCTATGGTAATTTTTTACAGAAAGGTCTTAAATTTATTCTTGCAGCCAATTTTTAACAGGTAGGTCTTAATATTCCCGTAGTAAATTTTAACAGGTCTTAATATTCCCGTAGTAAATTTTAACAGGTCTTAATCTTAATGTCCACGCAGCAACAGAAAAAGGTGGTGAAGGTGTAATTGAATGAGAGAACTGATGTGGACCTTTGGACTCTCGGTCCAAATACGAAGACATATGATGTTGCATTCTTAATTCCCCCAGGACTCTCGGTCCAAATACTGAGACATATGATGATGCATTCTTAATTCCCCAGGACTCTCGGTCCAAATACAGACACACATGATGTTGCATTCTTAATTCCCCCAGGACTCTCGGTCTAAATACTGAGACATATGATGTTGTATTCTTAATTCCCCCAGGACTCTCGGTTCCAAATACTGAGACATAGGATGTTGCATTCTTAATTCCCCAAGGACTCTCGGTTCAAATACTGAGACATATGATGTTGCATTCTTAATTCCCCCAGGACTCTCGGTCCAAATACTGAGACATAGGATGTTGCATTCTTAATTCCCCAGGACTCTCGTCCAAATACTGAGACATAGATGTTGCATTCTTATTCCCCAATGCTCTCGGTCCAAATACTGAGACATATGATGTTGCATTCTTAATTCCCCCAGGACTCTCGGTCCAAATACTGAGACATATGATGTTGCATTCTTAATTCCCCCAGGACTCTCGGTCCAAATACTGAGACATAGGATGTTGCATTCTTAATTCCCAATGCCTCTCGGTCCAAATACTGAGACATATGATGTTGCATTCTTAATTCCCCCAGGACTCTCGGTCCAAATACTGAGGCATAGGATGTTGCATTCTTAATTCTCCCAGGACTCTCGGTTCAAATACTGAGACATATGATGTTGCATTCTTAATTCCCCCAGGACTCTAGGTCCAAATACTGAGACATATGATGTTGCATTCTTAATTCTCCCAGTGAAATATCAGTCATATCCATTCATTTTGTTAATTCTTTCGACTTAGATTCTAGTGGGGATGTATGAAATATATCGAGAGATACAATACACTGTTATTATAATTAAAATCACGTTTGTACTTGGATTCATTGTTACCTGGAAAAAAAAAATAGGTCCAGAAAATTATCAGAAATATTGTTTGATATCAATTTCTCTTCATTGCGAATGGAAGGAGTATAGAATTTTGGCCAAGAGTCAAGCGCTGGGACCTTTGACGTCATTCAGCGCTGAAAGGAAAATTGAGAGCAGAAAGGCTACGAAAGTGTAACAGGAAGAAAACCTTGCAGTTGCACTATGAAACGGTTGTCAGGAGAGGGTGGATAGCAAGATGGAAGACTATGATTGGAGGTAAAGTGACAGGAATGAAAGCGGCTGCAACTGGGTGTTGAAATGACGCTGCCAAGAACCTTTCAATTAAGTCCATGGTTAAGTTCCTAATAAGTTGTGATAAAGCTAACAACGCAAGTCTTTTTGAAAGAAATTAATTCAAGTAGACGATTTCACAGACTCGAGTCTCTTTCCATTAATAACGGTTTAATAAACCTTTCCATAAATTTTACTCGTATCTTTCGAAATGATTTCATAGAGAACTTCTGTTTGAAATGACTTTTAAAAGAATTTATTTTACATAGAACTCTCTTTACGACAGAGACTTTCAAGGTAATTACCACTGAAATGTTTTGATCTAGTAGTCACGGAAGATATTTGATTCAGCCGTTGGGTCAAAAAATCAACAGGGTGCACGCGTCAGTATAAATTTTTTATTACACCCTTACTTTTGGAAAAGGTCCACTCTTAGCTGAACACAGCCACCCTCGTCCTTTTCTCTTCATAGTCAATGGGATTTTATAATAAAACAATCCGACCTGCCAGGAAAAAGGATTTAAAAAGGGAGAACACAAAGTTCGTTACTGGAATAATCCGGTAACATTTTAGTTGCTTTGATGAAACGCACCAGCTTTCAATGATTTTCATCTTTCTCCCGTGATTCTTTCTCTCTCTTCTGATTCTCTCTCGACCGTGACTCTTCCTCCCACGACTATTTCTATTTCCTTTCCATGTAAAATACACAACAGGTTCTCTTTACAGTCTTTCCTTTTCTTAGACATGAAATGGGTGACTGAATTTTATTTACCATATCTATTCTACTATTTCGTTAAATATCATAAGTACAAGTAAGGAGGTAAATATTGATTTGGATTAAAGACATATATTACCACAAGAATATTTCGGAAACCAATGGAGTAAATGGAGTTTCTGAAGTCCAGCATCGAAGACAGAAGGTGCAAGCTTTCGAAGACAACATCCAGCATAGCTAATATCAGTGACCATCCCCTAAGAGTTCAGGTGCACAGAAACAGGAGCTAGCCGTGGATTTACTTATTCCATTGCGAAGTGTACTCATGATGATCAATTGAAATACTCGTGGAGGTCAGGGTACTGGTGATGAGTCTGCTCGTTCGCATCGTGGTTCAGACGGCACTGCTGGCCTGACCGAACTTCTTTCTTTGTTCCGAGGCAAGGAAACGAAAGTTTCTCGTTTCACGTGCTTCTGAAAAATGAACTTTCGTTAGTATCCTTCACCTTAAAGCAGTTATTGGCTGCAGGGACAAGAATCTGGTCAGACCTTTACAAAGTGAAATTATTTTGGCTGCAGGGACAAGAATCTGGTCAGACCTTTACAAAGTGAAATTATTTTGGCTGCAGGGACAAGAATCTAGTCAGACCTTTACAAAGTGAAATTATTTTATATTAATAAGTTAAGAAATGATACAAGTAAAGCAACCTAAAGACCAGTGTTAAACTCAAGGGTAAAGGAGTCGGTACAAAATCCATTTTCTTAGCTCTTCACCCAAACTTTTAAGGGTGAATTGAGTTAAAAGTTTTCTGCAACCCACACAGGGGATTCGATTTTGTTCAAAGTATCAAAATCAAATAGTGAACAAAATATATACAAACTAGTAAGAAAGTTATACAAATTCATTGGCCAGAGGCGTCTCACTTTTCCTTCTGCTTTCTTCAGCTGCTTTCCTTCTTTGCCTAATTTCTCTCGTAACTGTAATATCTATGGAATTTGAAGTGTCAGAAGAATTCTATATACTACTTAACATTGGTATCAAGGACGTAGCATGTCTTCACAATTTCCCTGTCACATCCCTTCATGATAATTGCTCCAGTTACCTCATTTAAGTAATTAGTTATAATATCCATAACTATACCCATGGGATAGTTAACTGCCTTCACATGTTTCTCCTTCAGCAAAACAACGTCACCTTTCTGTAATTTCTGTGCTTCCCTGGAACATACCTAGATTTTGTATTGACTGCCTGACCAACTAATTGTCTACAAGCCATTTCATAAAAATTACCCTATAAATATGGAGATTATCAAACTTAACAGCACCCCTACCCTTCAGTTCAAACTTAATATTAATGAATTTGTGTACATACCTGTGAACTCTTCTTTAACTTCTGGAAGCTTGAATATCTTTCTATGGGCACTATGGACCCTTTCTTTAATGCACCCACTGCACACGAGGGACGTTAGCCTTCGTGTTATCATCAGAAGGCTGAATGGGAACTGTAAAACAGATCCTGTCAAAATTGGAATCATCATCATCTCTTGGAAAATTTGGACCTGTAAGAAAATTTTAAGCCATTAGTTGCCTATATCTCAAAAGCCTAGTGACATAATCAGCTGGATTTTCAATTCCAGATACAAATTTGGATGATACAGGCAATTTCTCACAAAGTCTTGAAATTTGTTCAAGACGATGAAGAACAAAAGTAGATTTCTTCTGCACGATGTCTAATTTGTGAACATAGGAATTTATCCAAGTCAGAGCAAGCGTACTATCTGAATGTAGCATCTCTGATTTTAATGGGAATGGCACAGGTATCCCCTGAAAGTTCATTATGAATCTGAGTTAATGATAAAGTATCTACAGCAATTGCATGCAGTTAAAGTGAAGGTATACTCTTAATTTCCAATTGCTTATTAACAATATGGTTCTTTGCCAGCAAAAGCTAACCTTTTTAGTATTAAGATCCTTTTATAAAAAAGACAACTTCATACATTACTTATTAGCATCAGTAAAAGCAATTACCTTGTACTGTATTCACTGTCTCTAGTACCTACAAATCTTTCAACAAATTTCTGGTGCTCCATTAACCTGCTTAGCAATGGTTTTCGAAGTTTTAACCTGTTCCGAAGGCAGTTTGTCATCCCAGCCTACGTCATAATTACACTGCAGCCTAGCTCTGTTAGGAGCGGACCCAAGAAACTTGAATAAAGTCGTCAAAATTAGATGCCAATGAGAACAAGATAGAACGTTTTGTAACAGCAGTGCTAAGCAGTCTCAAAGGCTTCACATCAGTGTCATCAGCTTCTCTGTGTCATTTCAGTCAAAAGAGCTTTACCTCTGGAAGAGTAACATACTCATCATCAGTTTCATCCTGCAACTGACTGCAATTTGTGCTAAGTTGTTGCAAATGGAACTTATAAGGCTCAAATGAAATGATACTTTGAGCAAATGAAAAACTTCCTTTTCAACTTTAATTACAATTACTAACTTGACTGGGCAAATAACCACACTTGAGACACCCCTTAAAAACTCAACTAACCACCACCTCTTTGCTTTCGGGTGTAGGATAAATCTTGCGGTTGAAAATAGAGTGAAACTTATCAGAACGTAAGGAACAAGTCTTGCCATTAGAAGGTTGTCCCCCTTTTATCATAATTAACATCAGCAGCATATGCAGTACATAAATGATTTGAATTGTCGGAGTCTGCCTTTTTAATTTTAACCTTCCTTTTAGATATTACAGCTCTTGCATTTTAATATCTTGCATTTTAATACATTTTATCTACTTTCATTTATTTACTCTTTTTTTAATAAGTGGGATCTCTTCTTTCTGTATTTCCTGAAGCTTGAATTTCAAGTCAATGCATAGGTTTCATCCACTGAGTAATAATAAGGATAGAACGATAGCGTTCAGCAGCATAAAAAACATGTTCATTTGTTTCATTAAGGGATGGCTTATTACAGATAGTGATAATGTATAAACAGGTTCTGCAAACAATCATTCATACCATACCAAAAAAGTACTGCCAAATTGTATGTACAGTATGTCAATATTCCAAGCTTCGAAGGATTCAGTGAGTTTCCTCATTTTCCAATAAATTCATGGGGATCATCCACATACGGCAGCTTAAGTGCTGACAACTGTTTAATAGCTGAATATTTTTGGGTTAATGGTGAAGCAAAAGCATTCTGGATCAAATCCTTTGCACTTTCATAATCCTGACCTCCTAACTCTAAAATCCTTGATCAACACAAGAGGTTCATTACGGAGCTGTCTTTTTAAAAATATAAATGCCTCATAGCTATATAACGAGTACTAATTAATGACATTCTCGAAATTACGACAAAATGTATCAAGATAATCACCTTCCCTATTTCCACACTAGGGTAATGGCAACTGAGGCAGTTCAAACTGACTACGACACAGATCTTCATTAAGACTGGCCTGGATAGCCTGACTTACTGCTGCTTCTTAGTTTGATATACAAGCAATAATATTCTTTCACTCCACACGGCTCTCATACTCTGCTTGGAATAATTCCACTCTATCCTCATC
Organism: Macrobrachium rosenbergii; assembly: GCA_039081455.1. Lineage (NCBI taxonomy): Eukaryota > Metazoa > Arthropoda > Malacostraca > Decapoda > Palaemonidae > Macrobrachium > Macrobrachium rosenbergii. Next base: position 27,817 of record JANJGK010006666.1, read on the forward strand.
AAAATTTACCGATATCTGGTTATTCAATTCTCTGATATCGTGATGAAGAGCTTTCACACGCCTTAGGGTCTTGCCTAACCACCTCTTCCGAATAACTCTTGAGATGTTAGCTTTAACATGATTAGAAGTCCTTGCAACATCTGATCGCATACGCTGTCGACTTCGTTTAAAGATCCATCATTAACGTCAGAATGCAATTTGCACAGAATTAACAAAGCACCACAGTAGCCCAACATAAGCCAATAACATAAAATTAAACAAATCAACCAATGACCAAGTACACTACTCAGGAATTGAAATAACCTAAACGCTCGCAAAAAAAACAAAAAAAAAATAGTACAATCTAGCAACCATCAGCAAAAAGATAATGGCTGGCATAAAGAATGGCTAGCATCCCTATTTAAGCATGCAGTGAGCCCTGGACATCATAGTAAGTGGATCCTACTCTACCCCACTATTTTGGAAAATACGAGCGCTTAACGTCTATGCAACCCACCTTCTATAAGGGCAACATCCTTGCTACCCACCTTCTATAAGGACAACGTCCCTGCAACCCAACTTCTATAAGAGCAACGTCCCTGCAACCCACCTTCTATAAGGACAACGCCCCTACAACCCACCTTCCATAGGGCAACGTCCCTGCAACCCACCTTCTATAAGGGCAACGTCCCTGCAACCCACCTTCTATAAGAGCAACGTCCCTGCAACCCACCTTCTATAAGGACAACGCCTCTACAACCCACCTTCCATAAGGACAACGCCCTGCAACCCACCTTCTATAAGGCAACGTCGCTGCAACTCACCTTCTATAAGGGCAACGTCCTGCAACCCACCTTCTATAAGGGCAACGTCCCAGCAACCACCTTCTATATGGGCAACGTCCCAGCAACCCATTTCTATAAGGGACAACGTCCCTGCAACCCACCTTCTATAAGGACACGTCCCTGCAACCCACATTCTATAAGGACAACGTCCCTGCAACCCACCTTCTATAAGGACAACGTCCTGCAACCGCACATTCTATAAGGACACGTCCCCTATAACCCACCTTCTATAAGGACAACGTCCCTGCAACCCACCTTCTATAAGGACAACGTCCTGCAACCCACCTTCTATAAGGACAACGTCCCGCAACTCGCCTTCTATAAGGACAACGTCCCTGCAACCCACCTTCTATAAGGACACGTCCCTGCAACCCACCTTCTATAAGGACACGTCCCTGCAAGCCACATTCTATAAAGACAACGTCCCTGCAACCCACCTTCTATAAGGCCAACGTCCCTGCAACCGCCGTCTATAAGGAAACAGTGCCCGCACCCACCTCCTATAAGGACAACGTCCCTGCAACCCGCCTTCTATAAGAAAACGGTCTGTGAAGTCCAACATCGATGATGACAGAAGGTAAAAAAAAAGCGTCGGCGACGTCCAGCGTAGATCATCTTAACCAATGATCCATCCCTCAGGAGTTCAGGTGCACAAAAGGTAGGAGCTAACCGTGAATTTACTTTTCATTGTCAAGTGTACTCAGTGAGGATCATTACGATCAATTAAAATGCAAGTTGGAGTCAGGTTAGTGAGAGGTGTAACACTCGCCTCCACTGTGGTTCAGGCTTCAGGCGGGACTACTGTGTTTGTGTTTACCGAACTTCCTCTGTCCCGAGACAAGGAAATGTTAGGTTCTCGTCTCACCTTCTTCTGAAAAAACAACTTTCGGAAGTATCTTTCATCTTAAAACAATTATTGGTTGCAGTTACAAGAATCTTGTCAGACCTTATAAAATTACAAGGAAAATAATTTAATTTTAATTAGTTATCATTAAGAAATGATACGAATAAAGCACACGAAGGGCAGTGTTAACGCAAGGATACAGGAGTCACTACAAACCCATTTTCTTCGCTCTCAACCAAATTTTTAAGGGAAATTGCGTTAAAATTTTTCTAAATGTATATATAAATTTGTATATATATATATATATATATATATATATATGTATGTATGTATGTATGTATGTAACAGTTTTCAGCACACAATAGTTACTTTTGAGTATAACAATATAGATCATGGAAACTAAAAGAAAATATGTAAGCCAGGAATCACCACAAACTTAGGACTATGAAAGATGTTTCATTTTTAAGAAAAGCTAAGAACACCTTCTGTCTACCTGCATGGAAATTACCCCCCCTCTCTCTCTCTCTCTCTCTCTCTCTCTCTCTTTCTCATTTGAATGAAGACTTCACACTCTCAGAGTAGCAGATTTCAATCAAAATTCAGCCAGAGAAATGAGGACGTCAGCAGCTGTCGCAAACCTTCTCGCGTACCTCACTGGGCCTGAAAAAAAAAAATGTTTAAAAATGCATATTAACAGAAACAAGCCTCCTGACGAATGTGACATGTTGTCATGTGGGTTTTCGGTGCATTTTAATGGGATGAGGCGCCTGTGTTATTATATATAATAATCCTTGTTGTGTTATAATCATGACACCTTTCCCACTGAGGAGAAAGCTTGCTTTGAAGTCGTTTAATGTATTTGAAGATACTAGGACAACAGGTTGACGTCCCAGAGGGCTTTGCTCTCAAAAGAAAAGCTGCACAGAGAGAGAGAGAGAGAGAGAGAGAGAGAAATGGCATGAAACGGCAATGATAACCGTGAGTACGACTCCCACTTAAACTAATATCCTTAATGAATTAAATTTCCATAGACTGGGCCTCCTTCTTTCTGACGTCATTGAACATGATCTAGTAAATTGCCTCATTAGTGGCAGAGAGCATTACGTGCCTTTATCGCTTGAAGTCATTTAATTTAATGACGAATGTAAATTATTCCCTCTGCAAGTCATTAGAGCACCATATATATACTCAATTTTTTTTTCGTCCTTAGAGTTGTCTGTACATATATACTTACTGGAAGGGCAACAAATGAAAAGGGTATATATATATATATATATATGTATATATATATATATATATATATGTATATGTATATATATATATATATATATATACATATATATGTGTGTGTGCGTGTGTAATATATATACATACACATATATAAACATATATGATGTACATCCATCCCCCACTTTCTATATTTACATCGTCTTCATTAATCCCACAGACCTCTCAGGTTCTTTTGAATCTTTCTTGAATCTCACAAAATCCGTCTTTAACCATACATTATTAAAAGACCACTATCAAAGTCCCATGGATTTAATTATTAACTATAATCAAAACCAATGGATGGTTTTTTAACTCTAACTTTTGCAATACAATTTCTCTAATTGGTTTCTAATTATTAGGCCGAGTTTAAATTCCCATCGCAAAGTTTCGATTGGCAAAGTGGAAAGAAGCAGGAATTCAAGTCCAAAGTCTTGTACTGGGACCAAAAAAATTCGGTGCTACTTTGGCCTGTTATCTACGCCGAGGGGCTAGTACTAAACACGGCGTCCCAAGGAGCTTCCGCATGTTCAGTACAGCGCCTCGGAGGTGAACGTGAAAACGTGAACATAATAAAACATGTATAACATATATAACGTAGATAACAAGCAAAAGAAGCGCCGAAAATTCACCCTTACTGCAAAGCCCCCGCAGATCACTGAACTTTGAGCTTGCTCGCAAGATATATTGTTATTTGCGGGATATATACGACCCGATGAATCCTGAAAGGAAAACGGAAACTACGTACTACTGAAGAAAACCCAGTGGATTGGATAATTTTCTTTTTATTTTAAAGTTTTATGATATTCATTTCGAATTTCATTTGAGATCAAGACCCTCGTATAATAAAGCAGGATACTTGCTATTATTTCCTCACTTTCCTCCACGAGGCTAAAAAATATATATATTTTTTCTCAGAAATTTCTTTTATTGCTACCCCCAATTTATTCATCACAAAGACTGCCTATCACTTTTTGTAACCTATAGCAAATATTTTGTATGTATGCATATATGTATATATATATAGTATATATATATACATATATATATATATATATGTGTGTGTGTGTGTGTGTGTGTGTTTGATATATATATATATTATATATAATATATATATAACTTCACTTTTTACCGACGTAGGCCAATTACAGTCCACATATCTCACCGCGAAATATCTTTGAGATAAACAAGAACATTCCTTCGAAGTTCGGATGGAAAAGGAACTAGGAAAAGAAGTTTATAGTTACACTTCCCACATTCGTTTGTCATCGTAATGAACCGGAACGGAAGGTTACCACATTCTAAGACCCAATCAGAAATGGAAATGGAACAGAGACTGTATCTAAATAAAATCTTTCCCGAAGAAACCTGGATCGACATTTTAGGCAAGCCTCTTCTTTTTGCTGAGGTATCAGCGATGTAAAAATATCTTTCAAGGTAACCTTTGATAAGGGAAAATAGCTTGTCTTATGGAATCGAGCTTTTTATTCTCTATAGTGGTGAAACCTTAGGAAATGAGGAAAGGGAATTTCTAATGTTAACTCCCCTATTTTAAGTCTTTTATATTTTAGTTTTAGAGTTTTGATATTATGAATTTTTGAATGTCAAGCCAAGATCTGGGGTACTTTCGGCCATTCGGCTGTTAAGACATTGACAAGGGGAGCTGGAGTGGTTGGATAGCAAGATAAAACGATACAGAAAATAAAGGAGATTCAGTATAATGAACTAAAGGTGGAACAAAGAGAAACCCCGCAGTTGCACTAAGGAGTAATAGTTAGAGAGGCTGGACAGCAAGACAAAAGAGAGACAGCGGGAATGGACGTAACATAAAAGGCTGAAAAGTGTGTGCTGCTAGGGGCCGAAGCCACGCTGCAAACACCCATAAGTAATGCCTATAGGCAGCACGCGAGGTGCACTGACGCACTCTCCCCCTAAGGAAATATTTCAGATTTGGACCACTTCATCCAGAGTGACTGGTGGGGATACGGACTGTCAGTAAAGTACATCCGAGATAGCCTTTCTTATTACAGTCAAAGCTATACAAAGTATCATGAGTAAATTTTTCATATTTCACTAGCTTTTGTTGGTACGGTCAATTCTGTACATGTTATCGTACATCAGTTTTTATATCTCATTATCCTTTAAGACGCTATTCTCGCATATATGTAATCAATAACAGTCATTAAAGTTGCACAGAGACATTAGAGCATAGAAAAAAGACCGCATCTGTAGTGTGTTGCTTATACTTTTCTTTTGCCCATATGTCTAAGTAGGTTCTAAATCCTCTAGTTTTCAAAGGACATAATTTCTGTATTGATTAGCACAACAAATCTACACCATTGGCAGTCTAATCTTACAAGATATTATATATATATATATATATATATAGATGAGAGAGAGAGAGAGAGAGAGAGAGATAATGTGCAGAATAGATAATTCATCTTCTAATTTTCGCATAACAGAATAGCAAATCTACAGTGTCATCACAGGCGGTAGTAACTACACACCAATTATACGCTATACAAGGTGGATAATTACCACTTCTAAATAATACAACTTACTAAGCTTCACAAAACATGCCATTTTAATTCTTTGAAGCCGAGCTCATCCAGCGGGCGAGCTTCCTCGAGTTCCTTCTTCGCCGACACCTTCATTTGTACTGGAGTTGTAAACAAACTAACTTGCTACTGTGTGCATGAGCTGATAAGCTACTGGTGCGCATGCGCTGTTATGCTACTGGTGCGCATGCGCTCATAAGCTACTGGAACTAGTGCACATGCGCTGATAGACTGTAAGTGTACGTAGGCTCTACGTACCTATCATGGATTGAGGCGATAGGCACGACAGCAAGGTCTGTAGAGGAGACAAGGTCAACCCATCTTCGTTCCAAAACTGACCGCGGTCTACTCAGGGTGTCTGGTGACGTCACGTGCTAATGGCTAGATTAGCTTAAAGCAAAAACAACCGTGCCCTGATCCGACCAAGTTATCTCCTGGTCACCATAGGTCATGAGTGTAAAATTAGCGGCGCAACTACTCTCGGAAGCGACTGCTAAATCCCTGGAATATTTTGGCAAACAAGGACTGCTGTCAGAGCAATACTGGAGAAAACTATGCATTTCATCTCACTAGCCGACAGATGGTTCGATCTCTTCAATTCTCGAGTGTCAACTGACAAAAAGTGGGCACGCTATGTTTATGGATTAAATTTAGAGAAACAAAATGCAGTGCTAGACCAAATGGTTGACACTGCAAAACTTTCGAAAGTGGCTGGTAGCAAAAGGGCTTACCCGTTGCAAAAAAGGACTCATATATCGTCAATATCATTACCTAAACTATGTTAAAATGATGGCAGGAAAGTTTGGTATATCATACATCTTGACGTATAGAGTAAACTAAGGCGGATTGAAACACTTCTTCAGTTGCCTTTGACAAATGGGAGCATGCTACCAGCATCCATCACTTGTACCAGTAAAGCACACAATAAGATGCCACCTAATGGGCACAGAGACAGACTTCCTCATGGGATCAAAGCACAGCATAGAGGAATGTGGTAATGGAGATAACCTGTCAACAAGCTTCCTTTTCTTGCTTGAGTGAGCAGAAGTCATCAACTTCTGGTGAACAGTTCCATGCAAAGTGAACTAGCCTTTTCTGCATGTTGTTTTGTTTTGCCAGACTGTGCTTTTGATGAAGGTAAAAGGGACAAGACCATTTCAGGAAATTCTAAGGAAACCTTGGACTTAGAAACTGCTATAGAAGAAGAGGGACTAGAATATTTAGGCGGTTTCATTGCAAAGAAGTTTCCACAATACCCGAAACCTAGGGTTGAAAGTATCTGAGGACCATGCCTCTTGGATTGGAGCAATAAGCACAGGAAGAGGTCTCTGATGAAACCAAGCGGGGAATTTATTGCTGAGCTAAAACCATGGCGAAAACGTTTAAATGTCACCACGGCGAGAAGACCCCTGAAAGCGGGTACCTAAGGGTGCGATAATAAGCCTATCATCAGATACAAAAATCATGTAGCATTGACTGAGGAAGTTGTATCATATTTTGTTCGGTGTCGAACATTTTTTCAGGATTAGGGTATTAAATAGAATAATAAATTCTCAGAGTGAGGTTGAAAAAATGTTAAAGTTAATAGTTCTTTAATTCATTTATTTTTATGTATATATACATACACACACACACACACACACACATATATATATATATATATATATATAAATTTTCCATTCTTAGTAATCTAGTAATGGGTCCCTTATGTTACCTAGTAATTCATTAAAAAGGTGTTTCGGCATTTAAATCTAAAGATGGTATATATATATATATATATATATTATGTAATTCAACAACAAAAACATTTCAGCCACTATAAACCATCACAGGCCGGGTCTTGTATAATTTCTTGTAAGTATTATATACTCCAATAACAAATAAGCAATTGATCTTTACAAATCCATTATTAATCACGTCTTGTATTCTTATTTAACCCCATTTAACTCAGATAGCAGAGAATTCTAATGTACATCCAGTACCAAAAAAAAGGGTACTGCGTGACGTCACTAATTTTTAGCGACATACGGCAACTCGGTTTTAATCCGACTCAAGCTGCGCGCGGAGAGACCTTCTCTCTCTATAGACCTTGTACGACAGTAATCCGTCCGTGCAATAGTATTACGTGCAGTTCACGTTACAGTAGACACTGATGCATATCATACGGCTAGTAATTGTAGTGTCCCCTTTGAATACCTTTCCACGTTGTGTCTGGGAAATCTGAGACACTGTACCATCGTTACAATATTACATAAGACAACTAATTCACCGTACTGTAACCTGATACAAAGGAATACATTTTCACAATAATACTGAAGAGAAATTAGGTATTAAAAACCATTGTACTTTAGGCTAAAGAAATGAAAGCAAGTAATTTGGAATATTCAACATTAACTCTGCATTTGGTGACCATTTTTCGTACCACAAATGTGACATAAACTAACAATTTCTTCCTGAAATATTTTAGTTATTTT
>JANJGK010006667.1:0-5000 GCA_039081455.1 Macrobrachium rosenbergii
GTAGAAGCCTGGAAGAGACAGGCTGATACTTTTTGGCCTATGTCCTTTCCACCCACTTCAAATGGGGTATTTGAAGCCTAAACTATATTTTTTGTATACAGTCACTTGATATTACCTTTTATAATAACTTTCTTGCATGCATCTGAATTAGTTTGAATCATCTTAATATGGGAAAAATTATTATTATTATTATTATTATTATTATTATTATTATTATTATTATTATTATTATTATTATGACTTGGCATTATGTAGGCGATGGGTTGACTTCGATTCTAAGTACAAAACATCAGTTCAATAACAATATGTGCAATAGAGTCCAAAACTGACCTTTGCACTTTGGCTGCTGAGAGGATTATTCCACTGTCACCCTAGTTTTAACTATAAAAAAAATAGACGTTTGATGAACAGATTTTTAATGAATAAAAACAAGCTAAATAAGCAGATACAGAGAGAGAGAGAGAGAGAGAGAGAGAGAGAGAGAGAGAGAGAGATTTCTCATACTTCATGGTAATAAATGATACTTGATATAACAGATGATTTGAAAAAATTTCTTGCAATAAAGTTAGATAATTTGACAAAATACAGGCCGGAGGTTGTCAGTTCCAGACTCGAAAGGGAAACGTAGGTTGGAAATTGTTCCTAACCTGACAGATTACTTTTCCAGCCTTAGTCTCAGAACACATTGTGCTGAGAGTAACAGGAACGAAAACGTTGTGGTAACGGTGGGGATTGTTATCAGTGGGAGGCAGAAAATACCGAAGACTGTAGTGCATGCGTGGGCTGGATAGACTTCCACGTACGTTTGCAATGTAAGGTGAGAGGTCATAAATTGTTCCTTGTGATATGTTCCTAGGGAAGGTGAGATGCAGCCATGATTCTCATTTTCACGTATTTTTGAAAAACCATATGTCTGGTGCCGTATTTTTTTTTTCAGCGGTTGTACCAGAACACCTAAAGCTGCAGCAAGCTTGCTCCGAACTTCCCAGTGATCACAGGTTGCCTGGAATAACTGAAAAAGGCTTAATAACATTAAGCCGTAGATTCGGATCTCGATATTACCAATATTAAAAACTGCCACCGATATGCATGTCCCCTCTGGAATCTTATTTTTCTACATGCTCGTATGCCCGTAAGTACATTCATTCTTCCTGTCTCTATCACTGAGAGAGTTATTTCATTAAACGGGGAAATAATAAACACGGCTCCCAGGCTGTTTACCCAGTGAAGTGTTTAAAACGACCCGGTCGGTGCCTTGCCCTGCGGAGGGCGAGCGTGTGTAAGCCCTCTTGGAGTAGCGGAATGCGGTGTTGGTTATCGAGGCTGAAGTGTTTGCCGAGTGATTCTACTTTAGGGAGATAAGGAGTAGGTGTTTATGCCTTGTTTGCGTTTTTGCGGAAAAGATTCTTCCCAAGGATATCAGTAGCACGGAATGCAATAGCTTTCAGAAGTAAGAAGCAAATGAATTGATTGTTGTTAAAAGGTAAACACACCAATAAATGATTGAACTCATTCACTGATTTATGCATAAACGTGCAGTTCTTCATTGGATGGGTGGGTAGAGCTCTCGGCTAGCACGCTGTTGGCCCAGCGTTCGACTCTCCGACCGGCCAGTGAAGAATTAGAGGAATTTATTTCTGGTGGTATAAATTCATTTCTCGCCCTAATGTGGTTCGGATTCCACAATAAGCTGTAGGTCCCGTTGCTAGGTAACCAGTTGGTTCTTAGCCACCTAAAATAAATCTAATCCTTCGGGCCAACCCTAGGAGAGCTGTTAATCAGCTCAGTGGTCTGGTTAAACTAAGGTATACTTATGCATAAACGTTGAAGAAATGCTGACGTTCTGGAAGCCTCATTATAGTTCGGCTTAAGCTTCTCTTTAATTTCTTTAACCCTGTATTTCTCCTTCATGTTTTCACCTCATCAGAAGATTCATCAACTCAGCAGATGAATCCAGTCTCGTTATACTCAGAGAGCTTCATCATTTTCATGAGATACAATTTATACTTTAAATATGCCTTCCTTTCATCTTCCTTATCATTTATTCCAGAGTTTTTGCATCACTGCAGTCTTCGAAGCGTTCCTAACCTGCGCTACAGCTTCCCTCTTTTTTATATCAGTTTTATTATTTGTTAAAACTTCGAACATTTCCCGTCTTATTAGTAACTTCCATATCTACGTGAGCTTAATATTCCTTAGCAAGTTTTCCTTAGTAACTCTTACATGCTTTTTTTTTTTATTAACTGCAAGTATACCCCGTATCTTTCTCATAAATACCCTTGTCCTTTACCTTTTCAGCAATGTGTTTTAGCGTATATTTGTTTTCGAAAAACTATTTCGTGAAAGGCCAACTGTTTAAGTAAGCGCGCTGTACCCAGACAAAACGCAAAAAGTTGTGCGGCGCATATGGGTTCAGAGGAAACAACAGATGGCCCAAATATTATAGAAGCAGTTGTATTAAAACCTCCACGCGATATGAATTAGAAGATGGCAAATTCAGGGACTTCTGCCACAAGAAGTCCTTTGAGTTTTCACTCCGAGCGGCCAATGAAGAATTAGAGGAATTTATTTCTGGTGATAGAAATTAATTTCTCGTCATAATGTGGTTCGGATTCCACAATAAGCTGTAGGTCCCGTTGCTAGGTAACCAATAAGTCTAATCCTTCGGGCCAGCTCTAGGAGAGCTGTTAATCAGCTCAGTGGTCTGGTTAAACTAAGATATACTTAACTTTTTTGAGTTTTCATTCCCTGCTTAATCAAACAAGTTCCACACCAAGCTAAAACGAAAACAGGAAGAGGAAGGAAGCCTGAAGAGAAATCCATGAACTTACGAAACTGGTAATCCTGATTTAGAGGTAACGACGACTTCTTAGAAATGGCACTAAAACAATGACGCATAGTTTTTACGGATACAAATGAAAACGGGAAGAAACTTGTCAAATTTTTGAATTTGAAACTGTTAAAAAGAAGATCTATGTGGTGGCTAACAGCCCACCTTTCTTCTGAGGTAATCTGAATCAGGGAAAGATGAAAGAACAGGAAAGTTCATTGTACAGTAATGATACAGTTACCTCTTCTTGAAGAAGTGTTGTTTTAATAGAAGAAACGGACGTTTTTAATCAATGGTGACTCTATTAATTTAGAATCGAATCTGCGATTGCAAAGTAGTCAGAAGCAAAGAAATATCTATATCTCAACACTTCTAAAATCTAGACCGCCAGACAAGGCGAAATGCACAGAGGAGAAAAGTAAATTACTTCATGTATATGGGTAATGCAATGTGGACCCTTTCCAGGTATCTGGTATAATTTCCTACATAAACAACTTAGATATACATAAACAATCTTAGATATCTTATATAAGCAGATATCTTAGGTATCTTATATAAGCTTTTTCTTGGTACTTCAATTGCCTCATTGCATTCAGATGAATGCCAGATCAAATAGCTTTTTCTTGGTACTTCAATTGCCTCATTGCATTCAGATGAATGCCATATCAAAAAAAAAATGAAAACCTCTAATAGAAAAACGCAGAAAAAGAAATTAATTAATAGCAGTGTACAAGTAGCATATATTTGAAGAAGATCTGCAAACCCAAGGGGAGCGAGACGACTGATATTGTATGTAAGAGTACTCATAAAGTTCACGGGCTCCCCAAGGAGTTAGTCGCCTCTTATTTCAATGCATTTTGTCCAGCAGTGTCCAAATATTGCTATCTCGTCACAAAAAGAAGTTGCATTCTGATACTCCTAATGTTTCTCTCAAAAAGGTAACCAGGCAGCTAGAATCTCAGGTTAGGAAATAAACGGAAGCAGATACTATGCAGGTAAGGGAATGAGGCAACCCTTCAATAAAATCACAGCTACCCCTGCGGAAAGGAACATTATCCTGAAGGAACGGCTCACTCACTCGCAGCTTTCTTCTGCGTTTCATCCTGACTTTTTTATGGTTGTAGTAATTTTCACATGTAATGCTCTCCTTTAATGGTCTGACACTCTTCAAGTAGTTCAACATGATTGCTTTCTAAAGATTCTAAACAACAGAGGCCATCACCTTGCTCACAGACACCACATGCTTGGCGTTTCTGGGAGGCTGAGGACCGTGATGTGTCTGTTGTTTACTTTGCGTCTTTGAATCGGATTCAGAGTTATGTACAGGTCTCCTTTTGGGTTACCTACCTGCTGTATGGGTCAGTCTAGAGGCCAGTCTTAGAAGTTTTCACTCTGGTTAGCTCCTGTTCTTGTCAGCATTAACCGTACTCATTTTTAAACAGCTAGTTCATCCTTGAGGTATTCAAGATTGTGAGCAATGTGCCGGAATTGATGCACCGGGTCTCTGTTGTTTATTGGACAATCAAACGCCTGTCATTCAAGATCATTCAATGCATGACAGCCATTATTCAAGAGACGCTGACGTTTGTTTATCATTGGTTGATGTTTGAATAACTAGGAACAATGCTGTCCTGAATGTATATAAACGGAAGATATAATATGAAACGCAAATAAAGTCAAAACAAGAACTGTTGCTCCTCAGTTATGAACACAGATAAAACCCAATTGAAACCATACCGGAGAACAGGAAAGCCAAGGAGTGAAATACATTAAGAGTTCGTCATTTGGCCGGGCCAAATTACCTCATGATGATTCAGAGATTCATTACGTTCCTAATATTCCAAACACTGGCTTACACGATGTATGTGAAGAACACTCTCATACTTGCTTTGAAATTGACATTGGTAATGAGAGAGAGAGAGAGAGAGAGAGAGAGAGAGAGAGAGAGAGAGAGAGAGAGAGAGAGAGAGAGAGAGATAAGCGTGTCTAAAGAAAATATTTGGCTTTTTATGTGAAAACCTGGAAGGCTTGTGGTGTAATGGTTTTAAGCCTTATTAAAATACAGTTTAATACCCTAAATACGGATAAGCCTTCCGCTTAATTTGCGAAACATGTAGAATTTACACTAAGGTGAATCCTTCGTTCTTAAATCAGATAATCACGTTATTAT
>JANJGK010006667.1:10000-12500 GCA_039081455.1 Macrobrachium rosenbergii
CTCTTGATTCCTTCTTCCAAGATGCTGAAGAGCATGTTGCAGAGGATACCGCATAGCCTGAGGCTCGAGGCCTGGGTTGTGGTCATTACCCCAACACTTGCTCGGATGCGCTTGAGGGAAGAGGGGTCGTTTAACAACCCCCTTTTGAGAAATATTTGCAATGTTGATACAAATATGAGGTGCTTTTTGTGGCAGGTATGCTACCTTGAACGACTTTAGTTGTTGTACTTTTGTGAGCAAAATAGCTTGTACATAATATCAATTTTAGTGCATATTATTAATTTACATTGGTCTTTTGTTCAACTGAGATTTCAGGTGACATTGGTAATCTTGGGGTCGCATGGTTAAGTGGAGGCTTCTGGGCCTTTGTATTGTTTTCCTTCGTGTCTTGAATTTCACGGTGTCTGTCATCACCTGTTCCTGCTTGTATGAGTAAGTCCAACTCCTTTCCATTCTTGCCAGTTCCTCGCTATTATCTGGTCGGGTCAAGATATGGGCATGAGGTTGCCCATGGGAAGAAAACCAGGATGATGTAACATTTATTATATACAAATATGTATGTATGTATATATTTATTTATGTGTTGTAATGTATGCATGTATGTTTAAGCCACAACTGTTTCTATCTGGATAGGTTGAGAAAATGGCATTTAATAGCCGTTGAAATTTTTTCCTTGAATCAGTCACATGTATATGGAAATAGATATAAACATAATTAAAAAAAATTGCTAAGCTCTCACACGAACATACGAAAATGAAAATCTCATTTAATAAAAAAAAAAATTCTGTCCTTCGATTCAAATTCATGTTGCAAATGGGGACTAGCGGACGACGTGTAAAAGTTTGTCCAGAATAATCACGGCCCGATATGCAAGTAAACTTCCACCCACGAAAAATGTATGCAAAATGTCGTCCAAAATTTAGTGGGGAATATCAAACGTTGAACAAACAGCCATAGGCGCCTGGAAGCCATTCTGTACCCAAACAATGTGTGTACACACCGGAAGATGAAGACATTAGCATAACACTCATATTCTCATTAGCATACTTATTTTCCTCACGTGTACATATTAGCTTACTTTCTTTCATCTCCTCGTTTACATTATTGTACTTAAAAATACAGAAGTCTGGATATATATGTATATATATATATATGTATGTATACATATAAATATATAAATATATATATATATATATAATATATATATATATATATATATATATATATATATATATACATGTATATATGTATGCATACGTCGTAAGTTAGTTTCACCACCTTATAAGGGATGACACCAGAATTTGCAAATACTTTTAGGGGTGAAGTTGCCTGCACGCACTTGTTAACATTAATCACAATGTGAGAATTTATTTATATATAGCTTAAATCGATCAACATAATTATGTGACTGAGTTTTGGAAATTTGATTGGAACTGACACATGTCCAAGGTTAGATGCATTGAAAACGCAATTTGACAGGCACATGGGCGCGTCAGATGGGGCTGAGAAACGTATATATATAAATTACAAATAAGCCCAAATTCAATCCGTTCTTTATTTAAGTCCTAACAAAAGATTAGACTCGTGTACATTATTATATTTTCCTTGCATAAAAAGGAAACATAAATGCTGTACGTGTGTATGAAAATCGTGGCTCTACGTTTTCTTAATATTGTTGCAGATTTTTGCAGTGCCGTAATGAAGAGATGTTTGGTGGATGATTAGGATTAATAAAAGCAACTAACGACGGAATGGACTTTCACTCGCGGCTTGATTAACAGCCTGGTGTTGGTCAACACAGCCGTTAATTGCGGCGTTGGTCTATTAGCTTTTGTTCTTGGTTGTGTTTCAGTTGGGTACACACAACCGCGCTTTAGGTACACACGTGAACGTGGATTTATAAGGTACACACACACACACACACACACACACACACACACACACACACACACACACACACACACACACACAACAAACCTACGCTTTTTTATTCAAACACGGTCTAATTTCCTTCAGTCATATTTTTCGTCTGTACAAACGACTCCTCCGGAACTGTTAATGCGACGTGAAGTCTCAGTCAATAACAAAAAACGAACACTGACAAAAAGATTTATTGCGGGGCAGTTGGTCACAGCGCGGGGTCATGTTATTTGCGGGAAGCTTTCCTCACGACATTTCGAGCCGTGGATAATAATCATGACGTGAAGTGTGATACGAAATGGGTTTCTGACAGTGTCGTCCTGGCATTCACATGACCACGTCAGGCGAGAGAGAGAGAGAGAGAGAGAGAGAGAGAGAGAGAGAGAGAGAGAGAGAGAGGAGAGAGAGAGAGAGAGAGAGCCGGTCGTCAGTGTATGTTAGCAGTGGTTCATAATCATGAGGAATTCTGCCGGGCATTTTCCCCTGAAAAAGTATGGTTGTGACGAAATAAAGTACAGACAAGGACAAAAACATGACTATTAAGGATTTAGAATTTCTCCCTATGTAGATTATGTTACGA
>JANJGK010006667.1:22500-27500 GCA_039081455.1 Macrobrachium rosenbergii
TTTTATTCTAGGCAAGTGGCCTCACACCTTTCGTGTTACGACCAAGAAACTACCTTATTAAAATCTACACATTTTACATATTTTTAAAAATAAGTGAATCGTGTTTAATCATATTTTGGTTGATATTCGTATTAATAAAGAGGCTTTCTTTTATAAGACTAGAGTAGATAATATTTCTTTCAAGGATATTATTAAAACAAATTGTCTTATATACACCCTGTCTAGTTGATGGTATGATTGTTTTCATTAATTTGAGCGAGATTTGCACTGTTCTGCTGCGCATATATATTGTATAATTTTCCAGGTGACCACTATAAAAATTTATATATATACATATATATGTATGTATATAAAATACGTACCTACATACATCATATATATACATACAAACATACATACATACACTTCACTATAGAAATTGCAAATGACAATAGCCTACACTTTTTGGATTGCGTAATAAGCAAGAATAGTAATGGGTTTTAACTATAGTATGTATAGAAAACCTACCAAGGTGCGTTTTTATTTTGACAAGGGACTGCTTATGTTAACAACAACAGAGAAATAGGCTATATAACAGGAGACTGCATGTACTTCCATATTTTAATACCTTCAAAAATATTCCACATCTCCTTAAGAACTTTGATGTTAATGTAGCATTCAAGAACAATAGTACAGTGAAATTAACTTATTAAGAATTCTCCTGACAATACTAAAGTATTTGCATATCAAACCCATGTAAGTTACAGACTAATTTATATTGTTTAAACTGGAAACGTATTGAGGAAAGAAAGTAGAACAGCATAAAAAGTATAAATAAAATGTGCACAGAAGAACGGTGCAGTTTTCGTTTATTTTAATAAAAAAAAAATATTACCGTGAATTGAATAGAGGCAAAAAAAAAAAAAAAAAATTTTTTTCAATTCCTATAACATACCGGAAAGAATTATCACCAAATCCAGTTTGATAAAAGAAAACTTCTGTAACAACATGAATACCAACAAGGGAATTTGCAAGTGTCGACTTATTTAATCAGGGCTTAACAGCAAAGGTGCGATCCTACCTGCATAGGAAAACAAGATTTGTAAATGGAACACTGTCCTCAGAAGCTAACGGGCTTACTGCTCCTCATTTTTCCTTCTTATCTGGTATGAACATTTTTCCAACTGTTTGTATGTTCGTTTGTACTGTTCCTCTGGCAACCGTGTGATAATTTCTCTGCCAGTCATCCTGAAAAATATCTTAAAAACTGTAGACGAAATCAATCAGGATTTATACCCCGTGTTTCATTGATACTAGTGGTACATCTGCAAATGTGTGTGTATATATATATATATATATATATATATATATATATATATATATATATATATATATTATATTATATATTATATATATATATATATATATATATATATATATATATATATATATATATATATATATATATATATTTATATATATATATATATATAAATTTCTGACTCACATCAGGATCGAACCCAGGTCTTTCAAATGAAAAACCAGAGTGCTGCCAACCAGGCCAAACAAGTCATAAAAGAAGTTGGAACCCGAGTACAACTGTACCCAAGGAATTACCTGGGCAGGCTAACTGCTTGCATACCAGCGTGTTTTCCCCAACTTCCCGACTCACGCTGGTATGCAAGCAGTTAGCCTGCCCAAGTAATTCCTTGGGTACAGTTGTACTCAGGTTCCAACTGCTTTTATGACTTGTTTGGCTTGGTTGGCAGCGCTCTGGTTTTTCATTTGAAAGACCTGGGTTCGATCCTGATGTGAGTCATTAATTTATTTCTGCTCCGCACGTAATTGTGTGTTGATATTTCTATATATATAAATTATATATATATATATATATATATATATATATATATATATATATATATATATATATTTATTTATATGTGTTTGTATGTGTACTTACATACATACTTATCAGAAATCCTTTTCCCCTTACATGGGTGGCTCCGCAGAAAAAAGTACGGTCACTTCCACATTCATATTTAAACTGCTGAGAGAGAGAGAGAGAGAGAGAGAGGAGAGAGAGAGAGAGAGAGAGAGAGAGAGAGAGAGAGAGAATAATTCGTCATACTGTTTTTGGCCCAGATTCCCTCTTCTTTTCCTGCGCGAGGAAAATAATGGTGAACTTTAGCCTTGGCCCTTGTGCAGGGAATCTTCCCCTCTTCCTGCAAAGCGTCCGGGTGGACATATATTTCAGAGTTTGCTGCAGCTCTAAACAATGCAATGAACATAAATTCATTCTAACAAGAATTAAGCATTCAAGATTTTGTTGTTCCTTTCTCGTTCAGCGCGGTAACACATTTAACGCCTGTGTATATAAATGTATATATGATGTCCCCTTTATGTTTTGACACAAGTAAGGTTCAAGCTTATTTATGGCGCTGTTCTCATGAGTGGGGTAAATGTGGATGTCGTCAATATTAAATGATTGCTGGCTCTGAGGCATCAGATTTATATGCGAGAGTTGGACTCGCCAGAGTTTTTTGTTTTTTTTTCGCGACGATAATTTGAGACCTTGTTCCTTAATTGCATAAACTCTACCGTAGAATGGGCGCATTTTATCTCTCTTCCTTCCTCATTCGTATTTAATTGGTTTTCAGATGGTTTCCTGGTGGTGGCGATACCCCTTCTTCCTCCTCTGTATTTCATGTTTATTCCGATTATGACTTCATTAGAAGCACCGATATCCCCCTAAGAGCGTAAACATGACATGGGAATGAAATTAGATTTTTTTTGTGCATTTTAAATTGCAACGGAAATGAATTCATCTCTCATTCTTCCCATCGATGAATCGTGATTCAGTTTTATTGGATATCGAGGAGTCGTGGGGTCCTCTCCGTGTTGACACAATGATCCTCTTTATTTCTTATCGATTTTCTTCATGGCAAGATTGCCTCTTAAATGATATGTCTTCCGCGCATTTATTTCTTTAATTGCTTCGTTCTTTTCCGTAGCATTTTTATTGTTATATTTCTGTGAAATTTCGTGATGGGAGGGGGATTTCTTCCTGGTATTTGCCAGCTATTTCTCCATTTTCAGTAGTTGATTTCTCTTTTTATCTTTCCCTCGAAATATAAAAAATATTCTATCGTCGTCTGCATATCCCCCCCTCCCCCAGTCTGTATTATATTCTTTTCTAAAATATACACTATATCGATGGATTCATCAATCACCCGATTTGTGTCATTCTTCAACTTCCTATATCTGGTATCACACTTAAGCTTTGCATAAACCCCTTAAGTATATCTGGTATGCTTCAACGCTGTTCGAAAATGCTATTAACTATCATTCTCTTTTATGAGATGGTTAGAAGAATTTAAAGAAAAATATTTCCTCTTAAAAGTGGCAGCTTAAGTATAACTGGGTCATCTTTGTAAGCATACTTACTGTTATTATGACGAGCTTGTTGGCGCGCTACGGGCGCTGGAACCCGGGACTCTTTGTCTCCCCCTACCTTCCCGATCCCCGACCTACCCCGCCCACCACCCTGGGCGGACAAACAGGTTTGCAGTAAGCAGGGTGGATGTCTCCCCTACCCTCCCGTTCCCCTACCTACCCCGCCTCAACCCGGGGCGAACAAACCGGTTTGCAGGGGTGGGTGGCTGTGTCATGTCTCCTCTGCTGTCACCCGGGGAGGACAAACAAGATCAGATCCACTCGATTCTATTATTATAGATCATTCAGAAAATGAAACCTATTCATATGGAAAAAGCCCACAGGGGCCACTGACTTGAAATTTAAGTTTCAAGGAATAAGGTGTTCATTAAGAAGAAGTAAGAGGAGGTAAAGGGAAATAAAGTAGGAAGAAATTCCACTGATTAAATAAGTAAAAATGAATAAATAAAGTAATAAATAGATAAAAATGTATTAAAATTCAAGAAGAATAGTATTAGGGTGGTTAATGCATTGTATCTTCGCTTGAATCTCTTAACGATTAAAAACTGACTTAAGGCTCTGTGGTTAACTATTTTTTAACTTTTTACTTAAATTTTTATCAGAGGCCGAGATACAAGCGTCCATTAGTTAATCAAGGAGCATGATGAATAGTAAGACGTGCTAAAATTTACCAGAGATTAGGACTTCGAATGCAGACAAAATTTGGAAACTGCATGGTGGTAGTGACTGCGTTGGAGTGCACAGCAGTTCCTCTGGCTGGTGGTAGAATCGAAGCTGCATCAGGAAGACAATGAATATGTCATAACTCTGAATTCAAGAAGTTTTCAGTTAAAATCAATCAAAATCATTGTTATACGAATGAAGTATTAGACCACGTGCTGTCATACACACTATATGTATGTATATATGTATATATATATATATATATATATATATATATATATATATATATATATATATATATATATATATATATATTACACACACATACATACATACATATACAGTATATAAATTCAAAAAGTTTTCAGTTAAAATCAATCAAAATCATTGCTATACGAATGAAGTATTAGACCACGTGCTGTCATACACACACACACTATATATATATATATATATATATATATATATATATATATATATATATATATATATATATATATATATATATTTATATATAAAATATATATACATACATATATACGTGTGGGTGTGTTTGTTTGTTTGTACGTATGTGTGTGAGCGGTGCTAATTTTTGCAAATATACCAATATATACTGTGAAGTTTTCTCTGTATATCACTTTTTTATAACTATGCTGGAAAACCCTCCTTTCCAGCCTGGCTACAAACTATGCACATTATGATGGGAGGATAATGAAGCCCCAAGATTTTCCATTATGCGCTGATTCAGATTCATTAGGTAAATAAAGCAAGCAGCTGAACCCCGCGCAGTCCTTAATACACACACCTGTGCGCGTGTGAAAATGTTGTGGACGGGATAGATGGTTTTAGGAGTTATTATAAGGTTATGGACTGATTTGTATTCAGGAATTTGCACAAATATTTCA
>JANJGK010006667.1:32500-35780 GCA_039081455.1 Macrobrachium rosenbergii
TACTAATATACAAGTATACAGACGAACTGTGGCGGTCTTTGTATGAATATAGTTATCGCCTTTATGTTCCTCTTTTCTCTATTTTTACCTGGTTGCCTCATCTTAGGCTATATTTACACTATAATCACCAATTCCGGCGTTGATGACCCTACCTATTATGGAGCGCATTTTGCAGAGACCAGCCCAAGAATCAAATTACCAGGTCTTATGTTCCTTGAGTCGGTTGAGGTTTTCTTCTTTGTCTGTTTTTTTTATTCAGTAGATGAAACTTATTCATATGGAACAAGCCCCAGGGTCCATTGACTTGAAATTTAAGCTTCCGAAGAATGTTGGTTTCAACCTCCCACCACAGACCCCACACCGCGGCAGTAACTGATCATGATACAGAGCCAGTGATTTTTCATCGGCCTGGGGGAGGCGCGAACTCATGACATCTGAGTGGCATGCCACGACACCAACCACTACACCAGCGACTAGTACAAATCTTCCGAATTCTCTTCTTGCTTTCGGTTTCACCGATTCAGATGAGCTTGTCCTCCAAAATGTTTCTGACGGGTTTGGGCCCCAAAACGTTTGTTTATTTTTTCCAAATTCTCTCTCTCTCTCTCTCTCTCTCTCTCTCTCTCTCTCTCTCTCTCTCTCTCTCTCTCTCTCTCTCTCTCTCTCTCTCGTTTCCTTCCCAGCTTTTGTTTCTTGTTTACTTCATGCTACACTAGATATCGCTAATGGTTTTCGCTCTCGTCGTCATTAATATTATATATATATATATATATATATATATATATATATATATATATATATATATATATATATACTTATATATATATTATATGTGTATATATATATATAAAATATATATATATATATATATATATATATATATATATATATATATATATATACATATATACATGTATATGTGTATGTATATATATATATATATATATATATATATATATATATGTATATATATATATATATATATATATATATGAATATAAAAAAAGGCCCATAAAACACTATTTAAACGTTGTATGGGCCTTTTTTTTATATTCATATTACAGTATGGTATTACAGGAAAAGGACATTCATATATATATATATATATATATATATATATATATACTCGTATATATATATATATATATATATATATATATATATATATATATATATATATATATATATATATATATATATATATATATATATATATATATATGCTTACTCTATTATATTACCTAGTATTGCCGCTCGCTCAACACTATATTAGTTTTTACAGCCAAAAGGTAATCTGACGTTGTCCTTCTTGTTGTCGGTTGGAATATCTTTTCATCATAATTATTAGCGAATGGCAGTTCTCAGAAAAGTAATTAGTAAAGTTTCTTTTCTCAAGGTACAGAAACACCTGGTCAGTTGGCACAGTAAAACGACTTATGAATATAGTTATTTTTAATTTAACTTTTAATTTTTTTTAATTTTGGATGCTAATAAATGTCAGGTTATAAATACGCAGTCGTGAGGAATTAAATGACTGAAATGAGAAAATCGCTTCTTCAGTACTGTGAAAAAGTTGTAACGGTGTCAAGACTGTTCAGTCATTCAGTGGGTAACGAGTTGGGATTAAGTTTATTATCTCCCGGAGCTTCCGTATGCGAAGTCTAACGAACCCTTAGTTTAGTTATAGTTCTCTTAAACTAATCCTCTGGAGGCCTCGCTGAGCAACTGTGTTCTCCGTGGAAGAATCTGGAGGAGGCTCAACCTCTCGTTGCATTCAGTTCTCGCACCTTCCGTGGAGAAACCTCGATATACAATGCTACGTAATGTGCTGAGAAAAATATGTCAAAATCTTATCATATAGGACTATATGTATACGTACATACACATTCACACACACACACACGCACACACACACGCATTTACCTTCATACACACAGGAGAATGTACAGTATGTATATAATTTCACCAAATGATGCGACTACTTGTGTAAAAATGATAAGCTGATGAGCAGAAATTGGAAATACCTATGGATACATCCGAACAAAAGTGGAGTAAGGGGTAGCTGGGTGAAAATTCAAATTTCAAATAAGATCACCCTTGCAGGCATTCGTAAATACTTTATGTCTATATTAATTCACTGAAAACGTATATGTATATATATATATATATACACACACACACATATATATATATATATATATATGTGTGTGTGTGTGTGTGTGTGTGTGTGTGTGTGTAGGCTACGTATGTATGTATATGTATGTATATATGTATACATGTATGCAGTCATAACGCACCAATACATTTTTGTTACCAGGGGGTATCGTCGAGGTGATCTGCATGGGGAAACTGTAGAGGGATAAATTAATCAATTAATTACATTAATCTATTGCGTATGGTAATTGGTTTTGCATATAAGTAAGGTTGGGCCGAAAGCCGTGTTAATTCGGCTTCGCTCAAAAGAGAAAAATGAAATTGCAGCTGAAACCAGAGGGATATTTTTTCATAAGTAAGTTGGACAGCCATAAATTTTGCGAAATTTTCCCACTAATTTTGTATCCATAAATTTCGCGAAATTTCTGAAATGGCAGAACGGTGGCTGAAGAAAAATAGAAAAGCGAATGGAGAGCAGAAATCTTGACTTGTTTTCATTGTTTGTGACTGAAATGTGGTTGAAAGTGGCCTGCCACTCTCTGCGTTTTCTGCTATCTTTATCTAACTTAGATTTTTTTAAAAATATTTCTGTTGAATAATCTTTATTTGAATTTCTTTTATATAACTGGTATTTATTCAACTACTGAGAGCCAAGGGCTTAAAAGAAAGCCAAGTGCTTTTGAAGTCCTTATCCCCAAACACTTCTTTCTTCTAGAGTCCTTTCTTTCATATTTAGCAGCCGTAAGAGGATCCTGGGTCTACCTCTCCATTAGAACGTTTTAAAATCTTCAAAGCTCAAAAGTTCAAGATTATTTATATATATATATACACATATATATATACTCTATATATATACATACATATATATATATATTTATATATATATATATATATATATATATATATATATATATATATATATATATATATATATATATATATATATATATTTGTGGGTGTTTCAAAAAGCCCGAGGTAGATCCCACGGATGAAGACGGCTCAGGAACGTTTGCTGAAAATTCAGTGTCTGCTTGTTGGCCGAGAAAGTGAGCAAAATATTAGATGGTTGTCACTCAGCCATACTGGGCAATCACAAACTGGGGTTTTCAACCCTCATTCAGGATTC